>JAHNEJ010001517.1:0-223780 GCA_022559845.1 Amorphophallus konjac | reverse complement strand
GCGCACAATGATAGCATAGGAGCATTCCATTGACTATCCTAAACATAGTCGATCTACTTAAAGAAAGATCACCTATCTAAATGACCGTCTATCTAAGGATTGCCTATCATGTGTTTTGCCCATGAGATAATCGACTATCTCAACTTGCAAAAGGATCGTCTATCTCATCTTTTAAAGGATCACCTATCTTTATAGATAGTCGGACCGACTATCTCAAGATTGACTATCTGCACTCAATAAGCAACATAGTCACACTGGAACATCAGCTATCTGACTAAAGTGTTCTTATAAATATGATAGTTGTAGTTCAACACTTATGTAAAATATAACTTAGTCGATGATACAAATTAAATTGCACTACCTAATCGATTAAGACAATGATTTAGCGACTAACTCAATGAAATTCAAAATTCAAATGCATTATTGCATAGATATCAGCTATCTGACTCATATCTTTAAAGCAATGTTTAAAGCTCTACAATAAATAGGATAACTGCAGTTCAAAGCCTCTGACAAAATGACTTAGTCGATAATGTAAATAAAATTTCACTGCTTAATCTACTATGTTAAACAAAGATAAAATATCTAGTGACTATCACACTGAAATTCAAAATTCAAATACATTGAATACAACTGTGTAACATTAAATGTTATCCATGAAACGTAAGAACGAACACAAAAACTCTATTTCTTTTTCTATGAATTCCACTTGATTGACGACCTGAAAAGGTCAGTTTTATACTCTATTTTAAGAAGAAATAAACTGAAAGGAAAGCGATGCAGCATAGTGGTACAAATATGAATCAACAGCGGTTAAAAAGAAGGGAGTATTCTAATGTAGTATTCTTTGACTTTATCTTTTTATAGAATAAACAACTACGCTTTGCAATCTGACAGTTTTAGAAAAAAGAAGAATCCTTGGAAAAGGACTCTACTACATAAAGAGTGTCGAAAGGAAGATCTCTTTTCTAGGATATACCCGAAGTCAAAGTGACTATCTTATTTGCTATCCTTTCATGAAGAAAAAAATGTCCCATTTATCAAAGACAGAAGAGATCTCTCTCTGACAAGAAGCTACGCGTCCTAGGAAGAACATGAAGCTCTCCAACGAATACAAAATTGGGTCTAACAATCACCCGGCGAAGTCTAACGTATACAAGGATGAGTCTAACGTTCACCAAGATTACGTCTAATGGAACCATCGCTCAAGAGGGCTATTTATAGGTGGCTGATCGAACTGAGTGAAGAAGCATGCCAAAAATATATGAGCTGAACCTAGCGAGCGATCCAGCAACTCAGTTTCTAGCATAAGCTCACATTGCAAGTGTTGAGAGAAACATAAGCTCAATCCTTTCTCAACCACATAGCTATTGACTGCTCAAGCAAAGAAGAAGCATTCACACGATTCATCTGCTGCATTCTCTCCAGCTTCTTCATAAAGCCTTCTGCAAATCTATGAGTTTTTCTTTGGATGGTTTTTTCCGTTTAGTTCAAGATCGATTGATTTCACTCTTATTTTTCTATTTTAAACTTGCTGTGATAACTGTACACAAATCTGCCTATCAAGAGGCAATCTCTATGTAAACTCCACTTGTAAAAGTAGGAGGTCTATATCCTATGGTAGGACCAGCAGTGTAACACCTTTGAATTTTCTAGGATTCTTCAGGAATTAAATAAAATTATTAAGCATTTAAAAGGCTTAATAGGCTAATTAAATGAATTACGTGTAATTAAATTTATTTGAAGGCCCTATATTAACCAAAGGATTGAGCCCACTTAAATTGGGCCCAAAGACTAATTTCTAAGCCCTTTTGGCCTAAGCCCACTTCTAGAGACGTAATTAGGATTTAAAATGGATAAATAGGCTAATTAGTACCTCTTTGATAGAGGGATAGACAAATAGAGGGCTATCTCTCGTGAGTTAATTTATCCCAGAGTTTAGCCCCATTTATTTTGGTAGACAATGGGTTAAATGGGGAGATAAATTGTTCCACCAGTTTTGTTGGGTCAGTTTAACTGGGATACATGAGGGTTATCCCTCGTTGTAACCGGATTAACTTTATTACCCTATCAAACTAAAAAATAGATAAAATGTGACTTATCCCCAGGATAAATAAGGGATATCCCTCTATCAATAGGGGATAAATAGTGGATAAATAGGAAAATCTGAAATTTTCAGAAATTCACCCAGAAAGTGGTCTATCGCGCGACCGCGTTCTGATAGAGGCAGTCCGACCGAGCCGCGTTCTGCTTCCGTGAGTGGGTGATATATAGGTGTGGAAAACTTGGATTTTTGCTATCTCAATCGCCTAGGATCGAAGTGTTCTGGCATGTAAACCCATCTAGGACTCTTTGGAGATCGAATGGATGCCCTATAGGACTCATATTTGATCTAATCCCTCAACCCTAGGTCATTCCCTATAAATAGACCCTGAATTAGTTCTACGCGAACCCTAGTTTTGGAGCACACGGTTCGAAGGTAAGATGTCGTCACCTCAGGTTAAGTCTTTAGAATATTTTGTTTCCTTAAGTATTGTCTAACTCTTCTCCAAATTTCATGATGGGAGATCAAGCCCTTGAGGAGTTAGAGGATATGCAAGTAGCTGTTTCTCTACATAATGCAAAGGAACAAGCGTGTTCGTCCGACAAAGACTCGAGGTTTAGGGATCCTATCAGAGGTATTTTAAGGTTCATCCTTTAGAGTTATTTGTTACCCTTCATGTCTTCTAACTTTTCTCCAAATCTCGTGAATTTAGATCAAGAGGTTAAGGAGTTAGAAGGTCGAGAAGTTACTAGCTCCACGCAGGACGCGAATGTTGGACGCACTGAGATTTTTGAAATAATTTTATTTATTTATTTATCTGGTTAATTCGTTTATTTAGTGCGAGGGCGTGCCAGTCACAAGGATGTGACAAAGTGTTCGGGCTTAGAGACTGGGGTGGTCCGAAGCCCGCGGTGCGCCGCGTCTGACTGACCAGACGATTATGGATATCAGGTCGGGACTGGAGACCCGCCGCACCATAAAGGTCGCGGCGTTAATTACATCCCCTCGGAGAGGAGAAAACCTTTGATTAATCGCCAAGATATGGGGCCTCATGGCCTAAATACAATTTTTAATGAAGAAAGCAAATAACATATTGAAAAGTATTGAAATTCCCCACACTGGGGTGCAGAAGGACATTTGGAGTCATTTAGATCGTGAATCGACCATTTAATGTTCGGACGAATGTCCGGTTTGAAAACATCACAATCATTGCGGGGAAACTGGAGCATATGTATGTCGGGGCACGACAAATTTACTGTTTGCAGAAAATGAAAATGTTTGGTAAAATCCCGATCGAGATGGTTCAAAATCAGCGAAATATCAGCCGAAATGTAAAGCGGGGCTAGGGCCGTAACGGGGTGATCCCCGGGGGCCAAGCACGCCTTGTGAAGGCATATTCATTATCCCGCCTCATGCGGGGTCAAAGGGAAGAGAGCCCGGGCAAATGCCGTTGGGACCTTTGTTCATGTTTCATTTGTGTATTTATTATTTTCTCTCTTTTTGTGGTGAATGATCTTGTTCAAATGAGTTCGGGTCTGCCGACCCGGGCAAGGGCAGCCCAGAGGGTCTCATGACCCTTCGTGGTGATGGCTTCTCTCTCTTTTTTTTTATTTCTTATGGTCCCATCATAGCAGATCTCCATTCGGACTTTACTTGTATCAAGAGCTTGTTCATGCGACTAGACGTGTGTGAAGAGATGCCCGCCAGTTCAAAAGGGTTCACGCATGGGTACGCGATTTTGGGGACATGCAAGCAGGATTTCTATTGGGTTCATGTATGCTGGTATGCTTCTGAATTCATGGGTGCGAATGCCATGCTTGAATTGCGTAACGAGAGAGAAGGCAGCATGCTAATGCTCATGTAATTGTTTGAAAATCTGAGGTGGATCCATATGCATTTACAATGTTTGATGATTTTCATGAGAACATGTAAAGAGGACTCTGCATCGCTCCTTATACTCTCCCTGCTCTATTTGTTTTATGTTGGGTTTTTTGTTTAAGAAGGGGGAATCGGTCGACCGAACTGAGGAAGTCGGTCGACCGAAGTTCCCAGTAGCGGAGGTGGCCAGCCGGTCTGTCTATGCCAATCTGAATGCATGCAGCAAAGGCCTCATGTGTATATATGCGTGGTTTGATTTTTGTTTACCAGCCATGGGGTGCATAAAGCCTTGATCTACTCGTGAAATGCGTGTGATTAGACATGAAAAGGGGAAATGAAGGCCTCACTGCCAAGGGGTGACAGGTCGAGTGGGGTCAGCCCAGGTCGACCTGCTTCAGGGCAGCAGCTTGGGCCTCTATCCTTTTCCCCTATTGGAATTGATGTGTGTGGAAAGGGGGGGATCATATGTTCAGCCACACATTCAGATGTATGCAACAGTTTTATGCAGACAAGAAAACAAGCTATGTTCGAGTATGCAGAGGAATGAGGGACCTTGACTGGCCAAGTGCATATGGCACGTAAGCATTTGATTGGGTGTTCATGAGGGATGCCCCTCGGCACTCTCATGCATTAATGCGTGCACAAGGCTGGATGCTGTATGAAATGGCAAATGGGTTTCAAAGTGTAGACCATATGGGAATGCTCTGTATAAGGATTTCTATTATGGGGAGCAGAAGGGGGCTTGAGGGGAATTGGCTCTCACCTAGCAGCGGATGCATTTTCTTTTTTCTTTTTAATTTGGCAGGGCTACCAAGCGCGGCCAGGTATTGCATTGCAACTTTTGCAGTTTCAGTTTTCCCTGCTCCACTTTCACCACTTATGATAATAGATTGGTTGATTTCATCTCTCATCATTTTAGTATAAGCAATGTCTGCAATCGCATAGACATGTGGACTATCAATCATTTTCTGCTGATAAGCTGCCACAAAAGCATCCCCATAAAGAGGAGCCTCCTTAAAGGGATTGATTGCTACCAGAACATGCCCTGCTTTGGTATAAATTTTATCATGAGAATATCTATACTGCAGATTGTGAAGAACTGCAGGCTCGTTAAAATAACTGAGCTATATTAAGTCATCCACACCATCAAGAACATCTGGATTTGCAGGTAAAATATTGTCCACAGATATAGTCATCACCTTGCCATCTGAAAGTGAAATACAAGCATCTACACCTGAGAATGATTGGACCCTTCCTAACCCCAAATTGCGATCTGGGAGCCAGCACCAAACCGAAAGTTCCTCTCGTTCAAGCTTAACAGATGCCGATTGAAGTGCTGTTGAAGCCTTTCATTGAATAGTTTATGCAAAACTGTTCAAAACTATTTTTTTATGAAATGTTCCAAACCCATATATATCAAGAACACTTATAGATCTGCCTGCATTTGATTTGTCCACTTCTAGAGACATGTTAATCTGTTTGACAAGCCAGTCAAACAAGCTAGTGTAAATAGACTTTGCCAGTGCATCCCTAGCATCAATAGCCTGTGATAAGGTCATCTTTTGGATAATAGTGTCTTTTCCAGCACGAATTCTGCGATTAGACAAAACTGTTACCAAATTCCGAACGGTGCAGCCCAGCAATTTGGCAGCAATTCTCAACCCTTCAGCTGACACAGCTTCTATATGGCTTTCATTATCAATTACTGAAAAGGAAGTGTTTCCGAGCCATAACACTGCAGCAAACATCGCAAAAGCATTTTTCTTGATCTCCCTTGGAGATTTTAGCAATGTCTAGAGCCTCCACCAGCAAGTGAAACCTCTGTGCATCATCAACATCATCTATTGTCAAGCAACTACTTTGCTTCAGATATTCATACTCACTGGCTGCTTTCAGAGACAGCTGTTCTCTAAGTAAAGGGGGAGCTCCAGCACAAAGTTGGTAAAAGATATGATATGATCTCTCATTCTTAGCTTGTTGAACCACTCTTGACTTCTCCAGTAAAAAGTTTGAATCTTAGCTCCACAAATCTTTCCAGCTGAGCTAAAATGTATTTCAATGAGTTTTCCAAATCTGCTGGAGTTGTCATTTCTTAATGTTTTTGCATTCCCAAATGCTTCTAATATAATATTTGTTTGCAAAACCTCACACTCTATCCCATTTTCACCCCCATGCTCCATCACACTTTTAGAATTGGCTGACTGCCGATTCATGGCTGCCACACAGAGCTTTCAGCTCTAACCCCGGGAGATCAAATCTTGTGTCCAGAACTTAGCTCTTCTTGGTCTGCCCAATCTGATTTTTTTTATCTTTATTATGTATATGTTTTTAGCAAGCTCAGCAAATTTATATAGGACCTTGCCCTTTCTTTGTATTCAAACTGAACTTCAATTTCCCCCCCCCCCTTTTTTTGGCCAGGAAGTTCCATGTCTTATCATTCGTTTCATGTTTTACTCCTAACTTCCACCAGTCTTCAGGGTTGGGACTGGCCACTAAATTCTCTAACTCAACCATATGCCCATCTCCCTTTTTTTTTGCCCTTCATTCTTTAGCTCATTTCAGAGTTAAATGGTAGTTCTTGAAACAAAGGAGCTCCAAAGTTTATGATCTCTGCTCTGCCTGTTTCGCCTCATCAGCTTCAGAGGTGCATTTGGCCACTTCACTTTGAATGCTCAGCCACAGCAGACATTTATTTCAACCAAACTGCACACCCAATTTTCTTTGTTCAATTCAAAGGGTTTTGTTCTTTAATTCAATCCATCAATCTTTGTCATTTCATTTTTTATAGCTTTGGATTTCCGGCGAAAATCCGGTAACACCTCCCCTTACTCCGGAGACGTTGGGGGTGCAATGGGAGCGCGCCATATGGAGAGACTCTGACGGCTCCAAAACATCCCGATGTGCGCATAAGCGACGACACCAGTAAAATTACCCCATTTGGGGCCGGAAGTCCCGAGGGCTAGCCTACAAGGGAGTCCGGTGACCCATGGGTTGTTGCGATCATATAGACTCCCCCCATTTGGGGCCGGAAATCCCGAGGGCTAGCCTGTAAGCGATTCCGGTAACCCGAGGGTTGTCACGATCGTGTGGCTGAAAGCGGGGCGAACACAATGGCACGCAGCTAATCAAGGGTTCTGAAAGCAATGGGGAGGCATCCTTCGAACAATGGTAAGAGGCAGCATATAGGGGGCATCATGGATAAAAAAAAACAAATTTGGGAGAAGAGAATCAAGGCCATTGCGGACTGAGTATTGAGGGAAAACCGTAGTATGAAAATCTTCCGAAGGGGAGATTTCTTTCTATTCTGAAATACAGCAACTCCATTTACATCCAAGGAAAATACAAGCACAAGGGTTCACACATAAAAATAGCAGAGGGAGAACCAGAGAACATAGAAAAGAAATAGGGAATACAAAAGCAAGGAGGAGGGGGGCGGAGCACTCTTCCCCTCACCTCTCTTTTTCTTTTCAGATCTAGAGGAACCTTCCGTCTCTCTTTTTTTGTCCACCCGAAGAAACTTTCTCTTCAAGGGGGTGCCCCTTTTATAGGTGTTTGGGAGACCCCTGTTCGACGCCACCATCGCCTGCTGCTGCTGTCGCTGCTGCAAGGCGATGACTGCTGCCGTAGGGTTGCTGTCGATCGCGTGGGGCCACGGCTGTCGACGTTTCTGTTGTTGCTGCGCCGAGCTGCTGCCACGTTGCCACTGCTCCAGCTGCTGCCCTATCTGCTGCCGTTGCCTTCGCCACGACGAGGTATGGTGGAGTGGGCAGCCGGCTGGGCAGGGAGAGGGGCGAACAACCGGCGTGGTGGTTGAACGGCGGAGCAGGGTGAGGGCGCCAATGGGCAATCAATGCTCGAGAGAGAGAGAGACGGAGATGGGGGGGGGGAGTCAACCCGTGAGAGAGAGATGAAGGGAGAGAGACGGAGAGAGAGACAGAGGGAGAAGAGACGTAGTCGGGTCAACCCCCTTGCGTTCTCTCCTTCCTTTTTTTTGAAAGAAATCTCTCTCTTTTCTCTTTGCCCCCTCTTCTTCCTTCATTTGCTCACATGCCCTTCTGCGCCCCTCCACTCTTGCAATGGGCTTGGCCCAATTGAGGTTGGCCCATTGGTATCATTTTAAAATAATATTTTTTTTATCAAAAACCTATCCTAGGTACATTGGGGGTCCAATGCACAGCTAGGAGGTGATTTTATTCATATGGATGAATCTAAAGAATTACATTGTGCGGATGCTAGGCATTCCTAGCTTATCCAAACGGGCAGCACCTCTAATATAACTAGGAAGCTCCTGCTGAGAAGAAAAATAAAAATTACATTTGTTTATGCAAGCAAGATTGGCCAAAGAATCTGTCACCTTATTCGCCTCACGAAAGATATGAGTGATGGTATCATTTGCTGAAAGAAGGGCCCGAATTTCCCTCACATACTTGAGGATCTCCCAAGGACAATGAATCTTTTGATTAATAACTTGGACCAGAATTTGAGAGTCACACTCAATGTTGCTCGGCTGTGAAGTAATAGTTCTCATATATTTTAGACCATCCATAAGAGCTCTAGCTTCTGCCATCATGCTATTGGCTTGAGCATAAAAATGGGAAAAGGCCAAGATAATTGACCCATGTGAGTCCCTGATTACTCCACCCCCACCCGAAACCTGAGCAAGCTTTGATGCACCGTCGGTGTTCAGTTTGATATAAGGCCAAGGAGGAAGTTGCCATTTAATGAGTTTCACCTTTGGATTGTTATTCCTGATGGACTGAATATCACAAGCAAATAAGATTGTTTTCCTTTCTTGTTTATCTTCCAGAAGCTTTGACAGTGAAAGCGATTGTTGAACCTGTGAAAGAATTTTGTGAATCATGTTCTGAGTTTTTGGAGACTTGCTCTCATGGATGACAGAATTTCTAGTGATCCACATCTCCCACAAACTGAAGCCAGTCACAGCAATAATGAAGAGACCAAAAAGAGATTTACCAGCAGAAATTTGAATAGTTTTAGAGATGAAATCTCTGATTGTCCGACCTCCTATCTCCAATCCTTTAGATTGAAAGAAAGACCAAATGTCCACAGCCCAATCACTCTTAATAAATAGATGGTCATTGTCCTCTTCAGTATGGTTCTGACAGCATTTGCATTTGGAGCATATAGGGATACCACAATCTTTAATATTCTGATCAGTGGGCAGACAGTTGAAAAATACTTTCCAGATATGCAGGGATATCTTGGTTGGAATCCATGGGGACCATATGCGATTCCAGTTGATACTCATCTCCATCAGCTGTGAGTGTTGGGTATGCATCATTTTTTTGTAAGTGGAGGAGACAGAGAAATCCCCATTTCCTGATAAAGACCAAATGAATTGATCAGAGTATGGAGTCAAAATGGATGGTGTCAGTGTTCTCCTGATATCAGCTGGTAGGTGTAGTTCCAAAGCATGAGTGTCCTCCAGGCTCGGAGTCATGATAATATCCCTAACAGTTGCATTTATATTGGGAATACTCTCACTGCATACATAAGAAGCAAGAGTTTTGTTTCCCAGCCATTTATCCTTCCAGAAGTTTGTTTGAGCCCCATCACCCAGTATAGCCCTCTGATTATGCAAAATTGATGTTTTTGCTTTAATCCAGCTGCTTCTGTTTATGCCCTTCATGCCTGTGAAATTTACCTCAGTAAGATGTGCATTCTGGATGTACTTTGCCCTGAAAAACTCTGCCCAGAGGGAGTGAGAATGTAGACCATTCCACTGCATTTTAATCCGTAAAGCAAGGTCCATATGTCTTATGGACATGATCCCAAGACCGCCCTGCGCAATAGGTTTGCACACAGATTTCCAAGATCTCCAATGTTTTCTGTTACCATAGTTGGTGGAGCCCCAGAAGAAGTTAGCAAAAGATCTGTCCAACAGCTGATGTATGCCAGCATGCAGAGGGGTGGATGCTAGAATATAAATTGGGATGGACGACAGAACATGTTTGATCAAGATTAGACGAGCACTCTGCGATAGTAATCTAGCTTGCCATCCTTCTATACGTTTCTGAATGGTGGTGATAATGCCAGCAAAAAAAACTTTTTTAGTTCTGCCCAAAACCAGAGGATAGCCCAGATATTTTTGTGGAAATGTTTGTCTAGAGAAACCAGTAATGTTTTCTAGCCTTCTTCTGAGAGTGGAGCTGCTGTTATAGTGTATAAGAAAACCACTCTTGCTAATATTTATCAGTTGCCCTGATGCTTTAAGGTGTGCATGAGATTTCGGAGAGAGGTGGCACTAGCATTAGCAAAGATTAAAGTGTCATCAGCAAAAAGGAGGTGAGATATGGATGGGCACCTTCTAGGGCCAGAATACCAGCCCACCTTCCCTTTGTCAAATTGATCCTTAAGTAACATGCCGAGATATTCTTGGGCCAGTATAAAAAGAATGGGGGCAATGGGGTCACCTTGACGGATGCCTCTGGATGATTTGAAAAAACCAGCTAAATCTCCATTTAAAGCTATAGAGAACCAGCAATTTGTAATCAGATTTTCAATCATAGTGATGAACTGAGTATCAAAACCAAACTTCTTTAGGACTGCAGTAAGAAAATCCCATTCAATTCTGTCATATGCCTTAGCCATATCCAGTTTGAGAATGACATTGCTACCTCTTATTTTTCTGCCTAATTCTTGAACCAGCTCCTGGGCCAAAGCAATATTCTCAATGATGTGCCTGCCTTTGACAAAAGCAGTTTGCTCCTTAGAAATGAGTAATAGAAGAATTCTACTCATTCTGTTGCTTAGGATTTTTGAGATGATCTTATAGGAAACGTTACATAAACTGATCGGCCTGTACTCAGAAATATCATTGGCATTCTTTGTCTTTGGAATAAGGGCAATGACTGTGGCTGTGAAATTTCTTGGAAGGGGTTTTCTGTCAGTGAAAAACTCCTGAATGGCCTTAATGACAGTGTCTGCAATTACATGCCAAGCATTTTGAAAGAAACTGCCAGTATAGCCATCCGGGCCAGGGGCACTATCAGGGGATATAGAGAAAACTGCATCCTTTATTTCCACCTCAGTTGGAGTTGCATTTAAGAATCTGTTGTCATCCTGGGTCACTGTATTCGGAATGTAGTTCAGAATGTCCAGATCAACATAATGGGGTTGGGAAGTGAAGGCAATTTGGAAATGGTTGACAACAATATCCTTCATCTTCTGAGAGTCTGATGTGAGGTCGCCAGTGACTGTCCTGAGGTGGGTGATAGAGTTGTTTCTTCTGTTAGCCGAAGCAGTCATATGGAAAAATTTGGTGTTTCTGTCTCCTTCTGCCAACCACCAGATTCTAGACTTTTGTTTCCAAAAGATTTCCTGCTGTAGAATTCTTCCTGTGAGAATGTTCTTGGCACTTTCGAGAGCTGAAAGGGTAATAGGGGAAGGTTGCTGGTCATATGTGAATTCAGCCTTTAACACCAGATCTTCTGCTTCCATCAAATTTTTGTGAACATTTCCAAAGACATTGTTGTTCCAATCCCGAAGGAAATACCTCAATGATTTAAGCTTGAGAATCAGAGTTGTCATAGCTGAGGAGGCTAATGGATTGGTTCTCCACGACTGCTCCACTGCTTGAATGAATAAGTCATGCTTTGTCCACATTTGCTGAAAGTAAAATCTGCTTTTAGTGGTGTTTTGTAGAGCCAATTTGACAAGAAGGGGGGCATGGTCTGAAGCTTCTCTAGAGAGATGTTCCACAGTAATGGGAAAAGAGTTCATCCATGAATTATTTATAAGGACTCTGTCAAGTCTAGCCCATATGCCTTTGGAACCTGTTTGCTGATTGTACCAAGTGTACTTGGAGCCCATAAAACCAGCATCTAACAGACCACAGTCGTTCATACAGTCCTTGAATTCATTCATAGATCTTAAGGAAGGGATATTACCCCCCAATTTTTCATCAACTTCCATGATGCTGTTGAAGTCTCCAGCCACAATCCACGGACCATTAATAAAAGAATTGGCATGAGTAAGGGAATCCCATAATGGAAGTCTTTCCGTTGGAGTGCACTTGGCATAAATGAATGAGTGATGCAGGACGGACACGGGAGACGACATTATTAGGTGCCACCCTCGGACTCTAGATGGAGACGCGACCAGCAGCACACACCAGGGAGACACTAAGCCCGACACTACGAGCTCCTAGTGGCAAAACGTCGCTAATAGAATTGGAAGCTCACTCGTCGTCCCAAGCGAGGGAAAGCGCGGACCGTGCGCGGTTAAGGAACTGGCGGAGGTCAAGGGTAGTCCGACTCAACTCCCGGACTCGGATCGAGTCACGGGACGGGTCACACTCACTCTCACAGTGGTGACATGGACACACGGGCTAGTACCTACGCTCTCGACAGCGATAAAAGACCGTATACTAGCTAAGCAAATGAACGCCAAGAGGTTCGGACCATTACCTCCACGCACCCGGCGTGGCGAAGACAACCCCGGCCGAATCACGGACTCCCGGTTAAACAATATCACAGCAATACAAAGATTTGACCCACTCCACGCAGGGAGGTAAAAGGTCACATGTGGAGCCCGGGAATCACGCAACTCGGGTTGACGGGCAGCATCTTGATGTCGCCCGGCGGTACCAAACTCCGCATTTCCGTGCTTTCCGAACGGCGGGTTCTGCGGGCCCACGGGGCCCACGGATGGCGCTGTCCTCCGGATCTGCGGGGGTGGGACCCACTATGATGGGGACCCCTAGTGGCGCGCCTCCACGGACGGCGGTCGGCCGGGAACACCGATCGGGGGTCGATCGGTCCCGATTCCCAAGCTTTGAAGTTGCTGCCCACGGATTTTTAGTTGCTGTTTTCAGGCGCGCGCTCCGGCGAAAACGGCCGCTGCGATCAATCCCGACGTCGGATCGGGACGCATGAGCTATCGTTGGAAAGCTCTCTTCAAATGCTTCAATCTAGACTCAGAGAGATCTGCTATATCTGGTCGGATCAGAACTTTAATGAATTTACAAGTCCCTGTTGTACAGTAACCGAAATCTTAGAGCTGCAGGGCACTTGTCTGAGAACCACCGTTGACCGTTTAGTAAACCTCTGATTCAGCTCTTGATCTCTTCTTCAAAGTTGTAGGGTATCAAACCACGGAACTGGGACTATTTTTGGAATTTGATTTGGAGGTGGTGGTGATTTACTATGATTTTTGGGGTGACTGGTGGTCAGATCTGGGAATAGGGGGACAAAACTGTAGCTGGGATTGAGAACGATTTTTAGAAAATATGAAATGGACGAACCAAAAATTGGGAAAAATTGTGGATGAAGGGGTGGATGAGTGGAACCTCCAGTAAAATTGGGCGAACTAGCAGAAATCAAAAAGTGGATCTACGGCATGAAACTCAGGGCGGGGATGAATCTGGACAGAACTCTGGCAGAATTGAAATGGAAGAGTGGACGAAAATAAAAAAATATGAAACGAGATCTGAATGGCAAACCAAAATTTATGGGATGTCCTTGACACCTCTGGAACATCCAATAAAATTTCCAGATCTATCTGAGCTCGTGGCTGAGACAAGAAATTCGTGGAAGCCTCTGTGGTACTGCGCGGGCAGAACTCCGTTGATGGCGAAGGCGGTGCGGTGGCGGCTCGTGGCGGCGGCGACCGGAACTGATAGGGTGGAGTCTCACCACCAGAAGGAAGCCTTCACAGCTTCAAGGGGGAGAGGGAGAGGAGAAGGGGATGCACCAAGGCTGGAGCTTCAAGCTTTTTTCCAATTCAAATGGCATTAATTCATGAAAATAGGAAAATACAAGCATATATAGGTCACCCATCTAATCCATCCTCCACCGTTGGATCTAGGGGTTAGGGATGGATGGCTAGGATGAAGTTTGATCAAAACACAACAAAAATAATAAACAAATGGGGAGGGGGGCGCACCTTGACCAAGGGGGGGACATGGTAGGTGGGTTTGGTTGGAATTGTTGACCATTTTGGTCCCTTGTCCCCCATGTGGACAATTGACTAGTCAAGACTTCTAGATGTCCACCTTGGATGTTGACCAACCCCACAAGGCTGATATGGACCAATGGGAGGGGGCCTGGGGGTCCCATGGGGCCCAAGGGTCCCATTTTACAAATAAGCCCCTTGTACACTCATAATTGCAAACCGTATAAAATGAAATAAAAACACCTTACACACAAATAAAGTCTAATTAAATATGAAAAATGGGGAGGCTCAAGGCAGAGTCTCCAGGCTGTCTCCGAGCCAGATGGACGCTGAGGTGGCTCGAGTCGTACTTCGTGTGCGGTACCGGTGGCTCGGCGTGTCGCGCCGCTCAACTGCTCGGGTGTCCGCACCAATTCTCCCCGGGTGGGAGAAACTCGACCCTGTCGAGTAAGGGTCGGCATCGCTCCTATATCGCTCCAGAAGGTCCGGATCGATCTGCTGCAACTCGCCATGTGTGATCCATGTGTCCTCAGTAGCAGGCCGTCCTCTCCATCGCACTAGGTAGCGCGGGTAAGATCCACTCCTGGTAACTGTCACTTGCTCGTCCAGTATACGATCTATATGCTCACACTGCCGTGAAAAAGGGGCTGGAGGTGGAAGTGGACACTCAGGTGTGGGATCACTCTCAAGGGGAGGAGATGGCTCAAAAGGCTCATTAGGGATCACCGCTGGGTCCCTATATGTAACAAGATCCGATACATTGAAGGTAGAGCTTATACCATATTCCTCGGGCAAGTCCACAACGTACGCATTGGATCCAACGCGTTTCAACACTCTGAATGGACCGTCTCCGCGAGCTTGCAACTTCTTAACGGTTCCAGAGGGAAACCGTTCAGGTCTTACCCTGATCATGACGTATTCGCCCTCGTGGAACTCTCGGTGGTGTCGGTGGGCATCGGCTAACTCCTTGTACCGTGCATTGCTGGCCTCAATGTGACGACGGATGTCGTCATGCAAACTCCTAACGTGCCTAGCAAACGACTCGGCCGACTCCGACACTCTAGCATGGATAGGCATGGGGACAAGGTCAACGGGTTTCCTAGGCCTACGACCTGTGACAATCTCAAATGGACTCATGCCGGTAGACCTATTCACCGAATCATTGTATGCAAACTCAGCCATAGGTAAAATGAGATCCCAATCTCCAATGCGGTCCTTAACTAGACACCTCAAAAGATCTCCCAGACTCCTATTGACCACCTCGGTCTGACCGTCTGTCTGGGGATGATATGCAGTGGAAAACTTGAGGTGAGTACCCATCATATGCCATAGTGTCTTCCAAAAGTAGGAAGTGAATCTAACATCACGGTCAGACACTATAGTGCGAGGCAACCCGAACTTGCACATCACATGCGTAAGAAAAAGGCGGGCTACCCTCAAAGCATCCGAAGTCTTCGAGCAAGGAATAAAGAGGGCCATCTTCGAGAAACGGTCAACCACCACATAGACCGAATCATGCTTCCTGGAGGTACGTGGCAATCCCAAAACAAAGTCCATACTAACATCCTGTCACGGGGCATCAGGCACGGGGAGAGACGTATAAAGGCCCGAGCTTTGCTTCTTCATCTTGGCCGTAGCACATGTACGGCACTGAGCCACGATGTTAGCAACATCGCGCTTCAGGCTCGGCCAATAAAATCGATGCTCCACTGCCTCAATGGTCTTGTTCCGACCAAAGTGGCCAGCTAGACCTCCCACATGTAGTTCCCATACTAAGAAATCTCGAACCGAAGTTCGGGGAACACATAGCCTGCTACCTCGAAAGAGGTAACCCTCCTGAAGCATATAATCATCATGATCTCTCGAGGGTCCGGCCTGGAGAGTGGCAAAAATCTGACCGAAGTCAGGACAGTCAACATAGGCCTCCTTCATCTTCTCTAGCCCTATGACCTCGGCACTCATGGTGGTAAGCAAACATGCTCGCCGACTCAAGGCATCAGCCACCTTGTTCTCCACTCCAGCCTTATGTTTAAGCACAAAGGTGAACTGCTGGAGATACTCGACCCAACGACTATGATGCGAGTTAAGCTTCTTTTACGAATGGAGGTACCTCAATGCCTCGTGATCGGAGTATAGGACAAACTCCTGATGTAAAAGATAGTGCCTCCAATACCTAAGAGCCTGAACAACTGCGTAGAATTCTTTATCATATGTGGAATATCGCAATTTCGCGTCATTCAGCTTCTCGCTGAAATATGCGATCGGGTGGGACTCCTGACTCAAAACTCCTCCAATTCCCACGCCCGATGCATCACAAGAGACCTCAAACACCTTCGAGAAATCAGGCAGTCGAAGGATAGGTGTCAGGGTCATGCGCTCCTTGATGTCCTTGAAGGTGGCAGATGCGGCCTTCGTCCATACAAATGTGCCCTTACGGATGCAATCCGTGATCGGGGTGGTGACGGAGCTAAATCCGCGGATGAAGCGACGGTAGAACGTCGCAAGGCCATGAAAGCTGCGGACATCATGAACCGTACGGGGTTCCGGCCACTCAACAATGGCCCGGACCTTCTCCGGATCGGCGGAGACCCCAGTACTAGACACAATGAAACCCAAGAAGGTAACCTGAGGTGTCATAAAGGCACACTTCTGTGGGTTCGCAAATAACTGCTCTCGTCGAAGAAGTAGACAGACCTGCCGAAGGTGGTCTAAGTGGTCCCCTGTGGTGCGGCTATAGATAAGGATATCATCAAAATACACCACTACAAAGACTCCAATGAAAGGTCGAAGGACCTGAGTCATGAGCCGCATGAAAGTGCTAGGGGCATTGGTCAACCCAAAAGGCATGACCAACCACTCATATAGACCGTCCTTGGTCTTAAATGCGGTCTTCCACTCATCACCTGGCCTAATCCTCACCTGATGGTAGCCACTCTTAAGATCGATCTTCGAAAAGATAGTGGCACCTGCCATCATGTCCAGCATGTCATCAAGGCGGGGAATAGGGAACCTGTACTTCACGGTGATCTTGTTGATGGCACGACTATCAATGCACATTCTCCACGTGCCATCCTTCTTCGGGGCGAGTAATGCAGGTACAGTACATGGACTCATGCTGTCCCGGACAGATCCTCTCTGCACAAGCTCATCGACCTGCCGTTTAAGCTCGGCATGCTCCGTGGGGCTCATTCGATAATGAGGAAGGTTGGGCAAAGAAGAGCCCGGAACAAGGTCGATGGCATGCTGAATATCCCGCATGGGAGTCCCTCGGGAAGCTCATCGGGAAAAATATCAGCAAACTCCTGCAGAATAGGAACAACCTCGGGTGGAAGCTCACCCTCGGAGTCCCGCTCCACCTCTCGGACCGTAATGGCAAACACCGGACAGCCCTGACTAAGCTCCTGCTCCATTTCCCCGGAGCTAATCATCATCAATCTCCTCGTCGAGGGCTCTCCTGGGCCAGAGGTAACGGTCATAGTCCGAGCTGGGGATGGGGTACTGGGCCCGGGTACGGAAGGCTTTGGAGTACTAGGGCCAGTAGGACCCCTGACTGACGGGCTCCTGGGCCGAACGGGGTGGAGGGTGACCCGCTGGCCATCGTGGTCGAAGGTACAGGTGTTCGACCGACCATGGAGTGTGGCATCTCGGTCGAATAACCACGGCCTACCAAGAATGATACTTCCCACTTCCATGGGGAGAACATCACACCAGATCTCATCACGGTAGGAGTGGAGCTGCAGCGGGACCAAGCACCGCAGCCTGACCGAAATGGAAGTGGTATCCACCCATGATACCTGATAGGGACAAGGATGGTCTACGGGTGTGAGACCAAGACGAGCGACAGCGTTCGTGGAGATTGCATTGATACAACTCCCGCTATCGATGACCACCTTGCAAATTTGCTTTCCCAGCCTACAGAATACCTGAAGGATAGTGGTCCGACGCCAGTCATCACTGGCCTGTGGCTGGGTGAGGATACATCTGACGACCCCCACGTGGGTATCGCCCGACTGCTGGGCATCCTGGGCCTCACCTCCCATCTCATAGTACTCGTCAGCTAACTCTTCATCTGCCTCATAGCTGACTAACTCGAGGCCCGTAGGGGTGGTATCCTCGGCTTGTGTGTCCCCAATGTGAAGAGATGGGCGGGTGGGACACTGGTTGGCGAAATGGCCAAACCCATTGCAGCGATAACACTGCTGCCGTGATCCACTAGGCTCCCCAATCATAGGTCCTTTACCTTTATCCTCCCGACGGATAGGAGGCGTAGGCAACAAAGGACGTGCAGGAGGTGCGGGTGCTGGTGGACGGGCTATGGGTGGGGCTGTCAGATGCTGGGGACGAGGAAGGTCCCTCGGGGGTGGAGGACGAGGCCTAGGAGCAAACGGCTCGGGACGAGCGGGCTCCTGAGGTCGAGCCATGGGGGCCCTCGGATACGTGCCAGAAGAGCCACGGGGCTCGACACTACGAAGGGGAAAAGAGCCCAACCGCTGGGGTGACTCGAACTCGGCCTCGAACTGCTCCAATTCGAGAGCAATCTGATACGCCTGCTCCAAAGTGGTCGTGTTGCGGCGAAAGAGTTCATATTGATAATTGGGCCGCAGACCTCTCCGAAAGCGGGATATCGTCATGGTGCTCTCTTCCGCGACCCCGCACCGCAAGTAATACTCATCGAACTCGGTGGTGTACTCGGTCACGGATCGGTTCCCTTGGGAGATGCTTTGCCACTTGTCTATGAGACGTTGGCGATATGAGGCGGGAAGGTACTTCTCCCTCAACTTGGTTTTCATATCATCCCAAGTACCGATCTGGGGTTGACGTCGCTGGTTGAGCAGGCTCTCCACATTGATCCAATAAGTTTGGGCCTGCCCTTGCAGCTTCATCTTTGCGTATCGAACTCTTCAATGGTCCGTCATCTCAAACCACTCGAAGTACCGGTCCATGTCGGCCTCCCAATCTAAATACACCCTAGGGTCCAAGGACCCGCTAAAAGTGGGAGGGTCCGCACGCACACCCCTAAGAATGCAGTCGTCATCCTCGTCATCACGATTCCGTCGTTGATGACGACGACCGTTACCCCCTTGATCATTATCAGATGCATAATCATCCACCACATGCACCTGTTGAACCCCAACATTCTCCGCCTGAGCCCTTGGCACAGCAGGCTGCTGAACCGGCTCCTGTTGGCCGTTCGTCGGCGCGGGTTGCGCCGCTACTGGGCCCCTCTCTAGGACGGCAATCCTCCCAACAAGGCCTTGAATGGACTACTCCGAAACCCTGGCCCGATCCTCGAGGACCTTCATCCACCCTTCTAGACGCGTCCCTATGCCATCCATACGCATACTAAGACCATCCATACGCGTGTCTAAACGATCCATGATGGCCCGGAACATCTCGGCCGTGGAAGACTCATCGGAACTACGGGCTCGGGACTCCGCCATAGGTGGTGGTGGCGAGTACTGGGTACCTCGACAGGTGGGCATGCAACTGACACACGACCTAGAAGACACCGACTAATGCAAACACACACTAAATGATGCACTTAGACCTAAACCAATATCCGGTACGGGGCGGAGTTAATCGATCCGAAGATCACTCCCGCAAGTGTGCGACCTCCCGATAGGCGTAGCCTAACGTTCGGACAACACCTTTTAATATATCGAGCTATTGGGTGAAATGCAATTTGAAAACACCTTTTTTTTGTTGTTTTGAAAATAAGGATGATCCTAGACTCGACTTAGACCATGATGCATGACTTATGCAACGACTACCCTAGAGTCGACCTTCTCTGATACCAAACTGATGCGGGATGGACACGGGAGACGACATTATTAGGTGCCACCCTCGGACTCTAGATGGAGACGCGACCAGCAGCACACACCAGGGAGACACTAAGCCCGACACTACGAGCTCCTAGTGGCAAAACGTCGCTAACAGAAGTGGAAGCTCACTCGTCGTCCCAAGCGAGGGAAAGCGCGGACCGTGCGCGGTTAAGGAACCGGCGGAGGTCAAGGGTAGTCCGACTCAACTCCCGGACTCGGATCGAGTCACGGGACGGGTCACACTCACTCTCACAGCGGTGACATGGACACACGGGCTAGTACCTACGCTCTCGGCAGCGGCAAAAGACCGTATACTAGCTAAGCAAATGAACGCCAAGAGGTTCGGACCATTACCTCCAGACACCCGGCGTGGCGAAGACAACCCCGGCCGAATCACGGACTCCCGGTTAAACAATATCACAGCAATACAAAGATTTGACCCACTCCACGCAGGGAGGTAAAAGGTCACATGTGGAGCCCGGGAATCACGCAACTCGGGTTGACGGGCAGCATCTTGATGTCGCCCGGCTGTACCAAACTCCGCGTTTTCGTGCTTTCCGAACGGCGGGTTCTGCGGGCCCACGGGGCCCACGGATGGCGCTGTCCTCCGGATCTGCGGGGGTGGGACCCACTATGATGGGGACCCCTGGTGGCGCGCCTCCACGGACGGCGGTCGGCCGGGAACACCGATCGGGGGTCGATCGGTCCCGATTCCCAAGCTTTGAAGTTGCTGCCCATCGATTTTTAGTTGCTGTTTTCAGGCGCGCGCTCCGGCGAAAATGGCCGCTGCGATCAATCCCGACGTCGGATCTGGACGCATGAGCTATCGTTGGAAAGCTCTCTTCAAATGCTTCAATCTAGACCCAGAGAGATATGCTGGATCTGGTCAGATCAGAACTTTAATGAATTTACAAGTCCCTATTGTACAGTAACCGAAATCTCAGAGCTGTAGGGCACTTGTCTGAGAACCACCGTTGACCGTCTAGTAAAACTCCGATTCAGCTCTTGAGCTCTTCTTCAAAGTTGTAGGGTATCAAACCAAGGAACTGGGACTATTTTTGGAATTTGATTTGGAGGTGGTGGTGATTTACTATGATTTTTGGGGTGACTGGTGGTCGGATCTAGGAACAGGGGATAGAACTGTAGCTGGGACTGAGAACGATTTTTAGAAAATATGAAAGGGATGAACCAAAAATTGGGAAAAATTGTGGATGAAGGGGTGGATAGGTAGAACCTCCAGTAAAATTGGGCAAACTAGTAGAAATCAAAAAGTGGATCTAAGGCATGAAACTCAGGGCGGGGATGAATCTGGATAGAACTCTGGCAGAACTGAAATGGAAGAGTGGATGAAAATAAAAGGTATGAAACGAGATCTGAATGGCAAACCAAAATTTATGGGATGTCCTTGACACCTCTGGAACATCCAATAAAATTTCAGATCTATCTGCGCTCGTGGCTGAGACAAGAAATTCGTGGAAGCCTCTGTGGTACTGCGCGGGCAGAACTCCATTGATGGCGAAGGCGGTGCGGTGGCGGCTCATGGCGGCGGCGATCGGAACTGATAGGGTGGAGTCTCACCACCAGAAGGAAGCCTTCACAGCTTCAAGGGGGAGAGGGAGAGGAGAAGGGGGCGCACCAAGGCTGGAGCTTCAAGCTTTTTTCCAATTCAAATGGCATTAATTCATGAAAATAGGAAAATACAAGCATATATAGGTCACCCATCTAATCCATCCTCCACCGTTGGATCTAGGGGTTAGGGATGGATGGCTAGGATGAAGTTTGATCAAAACACAACAAAAATAATAAACAAATGGGGAGGGGGGCGCACCTTGACCAAGGGGGGGACATGGTAGGTGGGTTTGGTTGGAATTGTTGACCATTTTGGTCCCTTGTCCCCCATGTGGACAATTGACTAGTCAAGGCTTCTAGATGTCCACCTTGGATGTTGACCAACCCCACAAGGCTGATATGGACCAATGGGAGGGGGCCTGGGGGTCCCATGGGGCCCAGGGGTCCCATTTTACAAATAAGCCCCTCGTACACTCATAATTGCAAACCGTATAAAATGAAATAAACACACCTTACACACAAATAAAGTCTAATTAAATATGAAAAATGGGGAGGCTCAAGGCGGAGTCTCCAGGCTGTCTCCGAGCCAGATGGACGCTGAGGTGGCTCGAGTCGTGCTCCGTGTGCGGTACCGGTGGCTCGGCGTGTCGCGCCGCTCAACTGCTCGAGTGTCCACACCAATGAGGCATAGAATTCTGGCAATTGTTGAGATGTCTGTTTGATAGTAATATGTTGATCATGCTGACAAATAATATCAAATTTCAGCTGTCCTTTCCACATAATCCATATGTGAGCTTGCTCATCTTTATTTGCTATACATTTGTCCATACCTAGTTTCTTGCATATTCTATCCATGTTGCTGTTATTAATTTTAGGCTCAAGAATGGCAATGCAGTCAACTCTGTGCTCTTTAATTAAGAGTTTAGCACGACCCACAGAAAGGTCGTTTCCAATTCCCCTAATATTCCAAGTAAGAAAAGTCATTAGAGTATGGGTTTGGATTGGATCTTGCCTTCAGATCCTATCCTCTTCATTCCTCTGGTTATGACTCCCGGTCTGTCAGCATGAATAGCAGTGATGTTATCAATCTCCGCTTGAAGAATAATTTTGTTTCGGCAGTCTTGCAACTCCTCCTGCGGGTGCATCTCCTGCTGTATACTGGTTTTGGTACCAGACTCAAATGGATTGTTGTGGTCTTCAATTCTGACTGGGCTGTTCTCAGGAGGAGGCCTAGTTTGGACAGTATTTGAGCTTATGATAGATTTACCTTTGTCCACTCTGTTAATGGATGGGTTATCAGGGCCCTGAGGTGCTGGGCTATGGGATACCACAGTTGATGGGAGCCCAGGAACAGAGGGAGTCTGCAGTGAGGATAGTGAGTGCATCTCGAGAGAGGAAGAGTCAGCTTTGTCCTTATTTGGGTTCTCAGGTTGCTTAGAAAAATTCTCCGAGGGGAATAGTTGCATCTCCAACAGTGAAGGATCAGCCTCGTCCTTGTTGGGGTCATCAAGTTGCTGAAGAATCTGAAATGTATTGCAGACTGGAACTTCTTCACATCCAGTTGTCTTCTGCAGGTGGGTAGCAGGATATGAAGATTTCGAAACAACAGGCATCCAGGCCTTATTTGTCTTGGTGACCGTAGTATCGCCTGAGAGTTGACGCTGCGTATTATCATCAGGTTTAATCATTGAAGTGCCAATTCTCCTAGCACAATCCTTTGTTTCATGACCTATCTTATGACAAGCAGAGCATAGGTGAGGTATGCGATGATATTTGATGCTCTGCCAGAAGCCAGAGCCCCCACAATCAATCCATATGCTCTCCACCAGAGGCTTTTCAATATCAAGTTCAACACAAACAAAAGCCTCAGCGGTATGAGTCCAGGCTAAAGTGGATTCATGAATCCGCAGAACTTTGCCAAGATTACCAGCTATCGAACAGAGGAAGTCCTCACCATAGAAATTTATGGGAAGAGCAGGGAAACTAACCCATATCGGCATGATGGAAGGATCAGCATTGAAATTGAAATCAGCAGTCCATCTGAAGAACCGGAAGAGATAGCCTTTGACATAGATGTTCTTGCGAAGCAGAACCTTCATGAAGTCCTCATCCGAAGAGAAACGCAGCAGGAGATGTCGAGGATTGAGTGCACTCAACAAAAAATCCTTCTGAATGTTAAGACGTTGGGAGAGAAAGCTCTTGATCTCCGGTATCGATGGCCTGCCATAAGAGCATCTGGCAATGATGGCGAATTCTAACGGCCTGTAGGACTGCAAAACTTCCTGTTTGGAGAAGAAAACCGCAGCATGACCATCATCTGTAAAGGCCGGAGGTTTGATACCAATGGAAACCTTCGTAGGGGAGAGGGCGCGGGCTAGAGTTTAGAGAAAGGTGGGCTTAGGAGAGGACGGAGGGGGATGGGGATGGAGATCACCATCCCCCAAGGGGGGGGGCCGCCATGGCTAGGCATCCATGCAAACCCTAAACAGCTACTAGTTTTTGATCGCAAATATAGTGACTCAGAGTGCATTTGTGTTTGCCTTTCGTCTAGACGTCCTCATTTTAAAATAATAATAATAATAATAATTGGGCCTTTGTATGCATGAGCAATTTCATCTTTTCTTCTTTTCGTATTGGGCTCGGCCTATTTCATCATTCTTCTCTCTTCTTCTTTTTTCTTTTCCATTTTTTTTAGTGCCAACAGCGCAGGAACATGAGCATACTTCTAGTCAGAAATGCGAACTCTAGGAGCAACCCCAAAGGTAAGTTATCTCATGAACGGTTTAAATATCAAGTTAGGAACAAAAGCCCTCCGATCTTGCTCAATTTCATACTTTCTACATTGAGAATTTCATATGTTTCCATGACTGCGCAATAGGGTCTTTACTGCATGCTGTCCATGAAATCTTAACTAAATGATAATACCTTTTTATCTATTACAGACGTTTCCATGCCTTATTTCCATCATAGCATGCTTTTTCTGCTAGTTTCCTATTAGTTCCAAGTTTATTGGCCATATGAAGTAGCCCTGCAAGGCCGGTATTATCTTTGTCTCATGCTCGTAACAGGGGTTGCGTCTATTAACGCGCACACCCGATACGTCGCGTTAATATCATAACGCTCTGGTTATTTATACTGCGTTAATATAATAATACGTGGGTTATGTCCATCGCGTTAGTTGCACATATTAAACCCTACTTATTTCCCATGATATATATACTAATATGCATGCCTTATCTTAATAGTTTCACTTCCTGATCATGTCATGACTTCATATTTAGTGTTAGCACGTTTTCAAAGTTTAATTTCATTATATGTTAATTTCATGCCAAAACCTTATAGTCTTGTACTTAAAGAGGTTTCATGACTTGGTTACACCTTGTTTTCACTCGCTTCTTTCTCATCTCTTTCTGTTTTATTAAGTTCACATATATCGCATATTCTGGTACGTTGTTATTAGTTTCACTTGCACTTGATAGGCACACTCTCTTGGACTTGAGATCCTCTCCATCGGATATTCCTTCTACCGGACTAGGTAATCTTATTTCAAGGCCTCCGTAAGATTCCGCGAGCCTTGGATTTCACTAGGACGCCGAGCTGGTTGTACCCTAAAAACCCCAACAGTCTAGAGAGCACTTCGTGATTTTCGCATTTTCTGTGTACTGGCCTAATCGCGGCCTATAGAATAGTCACGTTAATGAATTATCGCGGTGGTTCCTATGATCACGTTCTTGTTCAGCCACAGACCGCTGCTTGAGTCGACCTGACCTTCTTTTCCTGCGACAACTCTGTCTTATCGTGGACTGAAGCTTGACCGCGTTAATTGACTATCGCGGACCTCAAGACAACCGTGTTCTGTCATCTTGTTCCCAACCCGTGGTTTTACCCAAGGGTTGGATAAACTCTGTTGTTAGATGGTCTTATGATTTTCTGGAACCTAAAACCTTGTTAAAAATGTTAGTATCAAAATCTATGAATGTACTGTTATGCTACCGGAATTCCTCCGTGACATAATATTCAATCAATTCATCCTTGATCTTATGATTTCGTATTTGGTACATTCTTACCTTGATATTTTTTTATCATGAACTTATTATTTGAACTTTACATTATCGGCCAAACTTTATTATTTACTCGTGGAAGTAGCTTGATTTATAATTTGAAGATGCAAGAGCGGGAACGGACAGTGCCCAAGGGCTTGACACTAGCCCCCTCGGCGGATTGCCGAAACATGTTGTAAACCATGGGGTATGATGCTTACTGGCGTCGCATTGTGCCAGGAGTACTTTTTTATAAACGGGTGAAAACCATGAGACTCATCATGAAATTATACATTCTTGTTACATGACTTTCTAGTGCGTAACCTTTATGGTTATGAAAAGTACATTCTCGATACATACTAGTGCATTCTCATTACATGAAAGGCCAAACTTACATCTATATTTCAATCTTGCTTGATCATGTTCACATATCTTGTTCATACCTTATTACTAGTGTTACTTTGGTTTTATCGCATGTTTCATCGTATTTCCTTTATTATATCTTCTAGAGCTAAATTGCTAATTACTTAAACTTGCCTTCATGTTGATACGAAGATACCTACTAGACAAGTGTGCTCATTCCTTACTTTTCCAATCTTTTTCAGGAAACTCTAGTGGATCGGATTCAGATTACTCGAATGACGGATCCGAGGAAGAGAGCGAGTGATGATCAAGAGAAGCCGTAGTTGGTCTAGTTATGAGTCTTCTTATAGCTAAGTTCCCTCACTATAATAGGCAGTGAAGTCGATCTTGTTATGTAATTTTCTTTTTCTTGAGTCTAGAGTTTAAAAGAGTCAAGTCAAGTGTCTTGTAAACTTGAATTATTATTCAATAAAGATGGAATTTTTGAGTATATGACCTTGTGCATTCCTCTTTTATGTGTGAATGTTATAGCGCTCTGATTATCTTGCTAGCTTGAGGCGTATTGCCGGATGTTCACGTTCTCGACCTAATTCCGCTGCATATCTCGGGACGTGACAAGCAGGAGGTCGGTGTCTTATAGGTTTGACTGATACCAGGGAAATCAACTGGGACTCTAGTGAGAGAGAACCTATGGTGTGGCTGAATACTTGACCAAAAATTGCTGGGGTTCTAGTGAGAGAATGCCTATGGTGTGGTTGAACGCCTGATTAAAAACAGCCGGTGTAACTATTCCCAGTTGGAGGAGATAGTGAAAATCCCAGTAGTTACTAGGGACTGGACGTAGGGCTGACTAGAGGTCAGGGTCGAACTAGTATAAAATTACTATAGCCATATATGTGATTGCTATTATCTTTTTATTTTTGTCCATAATACCGTTGTAGCATTTACATTTCTATTTCGCATTCATCTTAAATGATTGTTTATCACAATTAACTTTTAATAACCCATTCACCCCCTCTGAGTTAAAGCCATTTACTGGGCAACACAAGTGCGGTGCTTGTGCCTGGTGGCTGGTTGTCTATAACAGTGTTTGCTTGATTTTGTTGCCCCTACGGGCTTGTGTACTAAGACACTCTTGTAATTAATTATGGATTATGAATGTGAAATAATCCTTATTTATTTTCTCTTCATAATATGTGATTACTATTGGATTGTTTTATGTCATGGAATGCTCATGGCATTACTACTCTTGAGTATGTGTACGTTCGTTGTCGCACTCCATGTTTCTACTATATTGGGGTGTGACATAGAGGAAAATAATATCCCTACAATCTGTAATCCAACAAACTATTGAATAATATTTTCAGCATGAATTATTATCTTGAAAAAATATATATTTTTTCAAGATCAATGAAGATTATGAAAACAATACATAATAATGGTGGAAGAAGAAGAGATGGATCTTAAAATATGACTTGTTCCTTGGTCATCATAGCTCTTCCAGGACGTGATGTTGCAGTTCCTCCCCACCTCTAGGTCCTAGCCCAGCTTCATCCCCAGGAGCAGAGAGTCTGTCAGGCGATCGAAGCTTTGCCAGGTGTAGCTCCAAGTGGAGGCGCCTCCACCGAAATCGGTCGCCACAAAGGTGGCATTGTCAAGGAGCCTAGCCATTAGATTAGCCAGGCCCGTCACCATGCTTGTCGACTAGTACACCTCACCCCTAGCGTTGAAGAGGATGAGGCTCCTGTTGATGGAGAAGGAGAGGACGCCGGTGGAGTCATTAAGGGGGCGGTCCAGGTTGGCCATCCAAATGACGGTCTGGACGCCACCTCTTCTGTCACCCCTCCTATTAGGCTCGTCACCTCTCTCGTTGATGCGCCCCTGTGGATGCTCATTGACAGTCGGGAGCAATAAGCTAGAGAGGGGGGAGAGAGTGTGTATGTTTTGACTAGGGGTAAGTTGAAGGAGAGAGATAGATAATTAAGGGTAGATTAATCATTTGACCCCTGCTACTTCACTTGGGGTTAATCACCGTGAGTAGTCATTGATGGTAGTGGGACGATGTGTCCATCATGGAGATTTCAATAGGGGCAAGTACCATAAAAGTAAGAGTATAGAGATGATTAGAGAAGATTTTAAGGGTTTATATGTAATTTTTCTTAAAAAATATCACATGTAAAGGAGCAAAAAACTAGTCCAGATTATGAATTGAATTACTCCTCACACTTCTAAATTGATGGAGTTGGGAAGATGATAAAGACATTTTGTTATCTCTTTACAAAAGAAGATCATCAAGGTTATTCTACCATTAACCCTCGTGGAGCCCTCTGATGCTCAAGAGAGCAAAAAGTAGAAGAGATACGTAGAAAGATAGAGAATTCTAAGATTGTTCTTGGGTATCTTACTTGTTAGATTAGGTGATCTCTTTGTACTATTTATATTTTCATAATTAATTAAATGTTTCCTCAACTAACCTCTGAGTACTTCAAAATTGCCACTGAGATCCCCTACTATTCATAAACATTGAAGGGTAAATATGATAAAAATCAAAGTGAGGAGCTAATTATATTTGATAATGATAGCTCCCATGATTCTCATAATATTTTCTTGGTTCTTGTCTAATATATACAGGTTCTTCTCAGATTTGTTTTTTTATGAGTAAGGAAACTTTTTAACGTGGTCCCTTAAAATGGATCCCAAGATTATCTTTGTTTGCACTCATTATTAGAATTTTTTTTGGAAACTTACATCTCACCCCGAGGTTTTCCATTTAATATAGTTGGCTTAGATTGACCCTTATTTGGCTTTATTGGATCGTTCACAGTTTTACTCTATTCAACATGATACAAAATCTTCATTAAAAGGTTAGTAATAATTATGATGAGGACATCGCGTGCTTCCCCGTAATTTTTTTGAGTCGTATCATGTATTTTTCATTTTCTTTGAGTCTTATCTATGCAATTTTTAATATTTGAGTCATTTAGCTAGGTTAATGGGTCAATATGATGACTTGTCTAGTCAGTTGGGCCCAATTAAGTGAGCTGGCCCAGGGGCTGCCCCCCCTTGGACAGATTTGGTCATTTGAGTATTTGTCAGGGGTAGTTTGGTCATGAAAAAAGTGAGATGCCTATAAATAGGATCCCATCCCCTCCATTGTAGAAGTAATGCTTTGAGAATTAAAAATATCACTTTGAGTGAATTATTTTCTCCTCTAGGAGTAGATTCTCCTTCTCTTCTCTCTCTCTCTCTCTCTCTCTCTCTCTCTCTCTCTCTCTCTCTCTCAAGGGGGCGCACCCCTCTCTCTCTCTCCCTCCCCTCTCTCTCTTGGTCGACCCCTTCTCTCTCTCTCCTCACCTCCACCTCAGTTGCCACCTCATCCAACCCCTCACCTCCACATCAGCCCTAGTGGCCACCTCAACTGCCACCTCACCCCAACCCGTCATATTCCCCACCCCTCCATTACTTCCCCCATTAAATCACCCACAATCCCCAAGAGTCTCCTCCCCCTCCCAAGGTAGAACATCACTCATCAAGCACCCCATCCCTTCCCCAGCACACCTCTTCCCTTCTCCAAGGCTATCATTAACTCTCTTAGCTCTCCCACCAAGGAGAGAACACCACCTCCGCCCCTCTCCTCCAACCTAGTTCGCAGCTGCCACTCTCCCCCCTGCTAGATCCGCCCCAACACCCCATCCCTACCCTTTCCCAGCTTGGTTCACCCCCTCTCTAACCCCCTCATAGCTAGGGATCGCCCCAGCCCCTTTCCACACCATTTCCCCCCTCTCATCTTCCCCATTTCCCATCTCTTTCTCTTACTGCCACCCAGGTAGACACAGTAGCAGATCAAGCACCCTTTTGCAGCGACGCCACTGCCTCTTATCAGCAGTTCCTGATGACCAGCCCAGCATCAGAAGACTCTACTCCAAAGTAGCTTCGCAACGAGAGGTCGAGCACCCTCATCCGAGGTCGGAGCTGGGTGGGAGGTCTGTTTCCGTCAGGCTAAACAGATCGACTCCAACTGGAGATAGAGACGAGTTGCAGAAGCCCTCACGCCTTCTCCCCCAGGAGTCTGGTCGTCGCCTTTGGTCAGGGTGTTCCCCTGAGAGTCCTCTTTCACCTCCAGAAAAATGGGCCTCATTCGACCACCGGAGCACCCCGGAACGACTATCTTCCCAGGAGTGCGTAAGCTGTTCGCCCTCGCTCAGGAAGCTCTGTGCCAGCCAGATTGTAGAAGCCATCTCCCCTCCAACTGGCGGCCCCAGCTCCTCCCCTTTGGTGGAGGTCGACCTTGGGCTCTCCTCTTCACAACGGCGGTGGTTTTGGCTTAATCCGGCATCGAGGTTGAGAGGACCAACCCTGACAAGGCGCCCCTATCCCACCAACGACCCAAACTGCGCAACCTCACGAGCACGGACAGTGCTGGCAGCCCTCCCATCAGAACATGGCCATTCTAGTCTTGAAATATCCCTGAGGCGCCCCTCTTCCTGCCAAGGTCTGCCCCGACCATATCCGACTCCAGATAAGAGAGCTACAGTAACTGTAAGTTGGGTCCCTGTTTCTACTGCTACCCCAGTACGACCGTGCTGGTGAACAAAAGCCATCACTTCACCTTACGAGTGAGCATCAAGGAGATATTCAGTGGACCTAAGGTTGGGCCATCCCTCTTTCCAGAGCAGCCAGCCTCGGCACGTTTCGACATCCCTACTGGTGGTACCACCCCAAACAAGACGCCTCAGGCCAGCAGATAATGACGCCGGCGCAGTCTCGCGGGACCGGTCTCCCCTGACACCCATGTCCTCTAAACGAGCGGATTCTTCTTCTTGGAGCTTCCCAGGACAACCAGCTTTCCAGCGGCGCCGGCCTCGCCTTCATCATACATCCATGCAGGGAGCTTCATCCCTGACAAGTGACTGGTCCCAGAGGGAACCAGCTGCGCCAATGACTGTGTAGACCCGAAATCTGGCCACCTACATCCCGCCACCGATTCCTCTCCCCGCCTGGCCGGCTGAGTGCCCCTCCCTGCGTGGAGGTAGTGTTTGATTGTATGCGGTTTACCCATGCCCCGTGATCAACCCTCCTGCGAGAGGAGTAGTTTTGTAATTCATCATCGCAGGTCAAGGGGCATCGGCGCAGCGTGCGGGTAACGAACCCATGCTTCCTCGCTCGCCCTCGTCTCCGGCCGGGATCAGTTTCTTCAAGCCGATCAGGTGAGCGCATGGTCAACCTTTTCTGGTATTTTCTTTGCTCAGCTTGTATCATATTTGCTGCCCGTCGGACAGTGAGAGAGTGCTCGTTCCCCCATTCCACTTGTTTGTGCACCCCGCCGCGGAGTGAGCTACGAGTGCCATCCACGAACCCACGCCCTCGGCATGCTGGCTGCCCACAATCGTGGGTATCCCAACCCTCCGGGGGTCAGACCTGGCATAACCAATCCCTCGGAACAGCGAGGTCCTGCCCCGGACCCTCACCATCATCCTGAATTACCTTCGGGAAAGAGTGCACATTGTGTGAGTGAATCCGCCAACATCGAGTCCGATATCTTGGCTATGTGCTTGCGAGTCCAGGTCCAAGGAGCATTGAGTCATCCCGTGGCATCCTAGGTCGTGCCACATCAAGTGGTATCAGAGCAAGTTCTAGACTTGTTCTCACAAGTCAAGTCTTAGGGCACTTGCATCCTTCACCCTGTGCATCATCACTTCCCCATTTGAATGGCTTCCCATAGAGGCACCTCTTACCGATCATATCCGTCATTCTCAGTCCTTCCCATGGATCCGAACGACCCCCTTTTGGACCTAGTCCGATTTGAGATCCTTCCTTTTGACAGATCCCGCCCTAGTGCATACCTAGAGTGGGAGAATGCCATAGATAAACACTTTAAGAGGTTTACCATGTCTGGTCCCATGAAAGTCCATTTTGCCAAGAACAGGCTTTTGCGTCAAGCTAGGGATCATTGGCAAAACATTGTAGGCTTAAGAGAGGTTAGGAGGTAAGAGACCATCGATACATGGGAAGAAATGAAGGCTGATCTTAGGAAGGCCTATGCACCTCGACCCTTCCCCTCTTATCCGGATAACCATAGCCCGAGGAGCATTACAACTCCTTCATCCCCATCCGGGCGATCTAAGGCCACCCTAAGGGCACAATCACCACGGCTCCCTACTAGCCCTACCACGACCACCACCTCTACACCCTGCCACCTCACCCTCATCACCACCCCCTCTTCACAAACCTAATTGGTCATTGCTTCTGCCCCTCCACTTGCCCCCATAAAGGGCACACCCCCCCAACCCCAGCCAACCCAAACTCCCTCACCCATCCCACCTCCCACTTCCTACTCCAACCCGATCCCCTCATAGGCCCCTGCTACTTCCACTTCATGTCCCAACCCAATCCTACCTTAACCCACTGCCCAGGATGCACCATTCGGCCACCACCACCCCTCCCGCCAAAGACCTTCCCATCCGATTAGTTGAGGAAGTCGTGGTCCATACACCCGACCACATAGGGATGAACAACCCGGGCCCTATCCCCATCTTGGAGGAGGCCCATGCCCATGTCGAAGAAGAAACCTCGCATTTTGATCTTCACTCTACGCCATCCCCTCTAGTTGGGAGCGAACTCATCTTAAGTGGGCCCCTTGTTAGATGGTTAAAGGAGAGTCCGATTCATGCTATTACGGCCCATGTCTACCCTCCCATGGAGCAAAACCTCCCTATAGTGCCCCTCATCTCCCATCACACCACCATCCAATCCTACTACAATGTAGAGACTTTGGATGATCTTATCAAGGGCCTAGAATGGTAACTTGAGCTGATCGGCATATTGACCCTAGGGACCGACTGACCTACAAGCCTTGGTATCATTCACCTAAGTGTCGGTTCCATTACCTCAGTTTGTACGATGGGTGGCTACACTAGTGACCTCCTTTTATTCCTCCCTACACCCAAGGAGCCCGACCTTATCCACAATCTGGAGCTTGTGGTCTAGGGTAAGAAGCCGAACCATCCCATGGAGGTCAATGTCCCATCTCCCTTTACACTTAGGGATAACCCATCACTCGTTGAAGAACCTGTGATGTGAGAGCCTCTAGGAGAAGACTTTATGATCCCAAGCGAGTCATTCTTTGATCCCTTTTGGGAACCATGGCACCATCATTTCCCTTTCCACTCCTACCACACTATAGACCACCCATCACCCCCCACCACCACCCCCACATGTCCATTTGGCCCAACACCCATCCTTGAGATAGAACCATGCGCCTCCCTATGCTCATCCCCAATCAAGGAACCCACCCTGTCATTGGTTCCGCCAGTTGACTCAACCCACCTAGAAGAGCTTGAAGACTGGGCATTCACATGTCAAGTGTTAGAAGGGGCACACTTCTCCAAAAACCCATCCTTCCTTGACCCTTTGATCACTTCTTTTGGGAACTCTTAAAGCCTCCATCCCCACTCTAACCCATCAACGGTGTTAGTGCCTTCACTGCTACCCTAGTTGACTACACGAAGGTGGCACAAATCCCTTCCCCACATACATCCACCCTTAGGAGCATGAAGCCCATCATTTGGTTAACAATACATGTAGTCGTGAGTCTAAAGGGAAAGGAAGTCAGCAGGTTCAGATGCCCAGGTCCTCTCGTCCCAATAGAGTCTCTACATAATAGGTATACACATGGGTGTCCGAGTCCCCTGACAATTGTCAAACTCCTGCATAATAGGTTCACATATGGATGTCCTGGTCCTCCTACATCTGTCCAACTTGATAGGAATCTCATGCATGACAGGTCCAAATTTGGTTGTCTCGGCCCACCTCTACATGCCATGTGTCTCAATTCACTAGCATCCCTGCATACCATGCTTCGCAAGCACATAGAGCAGGGTAACAAGGTTTGTTGGAAGCGGTCAAATACTCATGAGCGCCACTCCAAAGTCCAAGTAGACAACTCGGTGATGGTGAGGATGGAGTGGCTCGTCCCCGGGGCCGCCTCCCAATTAAGGGCACGAGTGGCTGGACTTCTCACAGTTCTGAGGCGATTTGGCAACCATGCTCGTGAGCTAGACCTACCAAAGGGTTATGGGATACACCCTTGTTTCATTATGGCGAGCCTAGCACCCCATAAGGGCCCCACGGTGGAACCTAGTGACTATCTTGAGCCCATACCTGCCCTTGCGAGAGACACAACTCGTGAGAATCCACCAAACAACCTGAGAGACCGACGCGAGCATGCAGATATGATATTGGATGAGCAGGGTACCGCCACCAGGGCTAGGGTGCACCAGCGCCATCTTGTGAGGTGGAAGGACCATCCTTCGACAAAGGATGCGAGGTTGAGCTCGGAAGGCGTGCTGCACCGGGACCTGGCATGGTGGATCACTACCCCGGTGGACCCATACTCGACAGGGTCGAGTTTTCTCCACCCCGAGGGTATGATGAGGACATCGCGTGCTTCTCTGTAATTTTTTTGAGTCTTATCATGTATTTTTCATTTTCTTTAAGTCTTATCTATGTAATTTTCCTTATTTGAGTCATTTAGCTAGGTTAATGGGTCAATAGGATGGCTTGTCTAGCCAATTGGGCCCAATTAAGTGGGCTGGCCCAGGGGCGCCCCCCCTTGACAGGTTTGGTCATTTGAGTATTTGTCAGGGGTAGTTTGATGATGAGAAAAGTGGGATGCCTATAAATAGGAGCCCACCCCCTCCATTATAGAACTAATGATTTGAGAATTAAAAATATCACTTTGACTGAATTACACTTTGACTGAATTAGTTTTCCCTCTAGGAGTGGATTCTCCTTCTCTTCTCTCTCTCTCTCTCTCTCTCTCTCTCAAGGGGGCGCACCCCCCTCTTTCTCTCTTGGTCGACCCCTTCTCTCTCTCTCCTCTCTTCCACCTCAGCTGCCATCTCATCCAACCCCTCACCTCCACATCAACCCTAGTGGCCACCTCAACCGCCACCTCACCCCAACCCCTCATATTCTCCACCCCTCCATTACTTCCCCATTAAACCACCCAAAATCCGCAAGAGTCTCCTCCCCCTCCCAAGGTAGAACATCACTCCCCAAGCACCCCTTCCCTTCCCCAACACACCCCTTCCCTTCCCCAAGGCTATCATTAACTCCCCTAGCTCTCCCACCAAGGAGAGAACTCCACCTCCGCCCCTCTCCTCCAACCCAGTTCACAGCTGCCACTCCCCTCCTGCTAGATCCGCCCCAACACCCCATCTCTCCCCTTTCCCAGCCTAGTTCGCCCCCTCCCTGATCCCCTCACAGCCAAGCATCGCCCCAGCCCCTTTCCACGCCATTTCCCCCTCTCATCTTCCCCATTTCCCATCTCTTTCTCTTACTACCACCCAAGCATACATAGTAACATATCGGGCGCCCTGTTGCAATGATGATATCGCCTCTTATCAGCAGTTCTTGGTGACCAGCCTAGCATCAGAAGATTCTACTCTGAAGTAGCTTCGCAACGAGAGGTCGAGCACCCTCATTCGAGCTCGGAGCTGGGCGCGTTTCAGGCTGCACAGATCAACTCCGATTGGAGATAGAGACGAGTTGTAGAAGCCCTCATGCCTTCTCCCCCAGGAGTCTAGTCGTGGCCTTTGGTCAGGGTGTTCCCCTGAGAGTCCTCTTTCACCTCCAGGAAAATGGGCCTCATTCGACCACCGGAGCACCCCGGAACGACTATCTTCCCAGGAGTGCGTAAGCTGTTCGCCCTCGCTTAGGAAGCTCTGTGCCAGCCAGATTGTAGAAGCCATCTTCCCTCCAACCGGCGGCCCCAGCTCCTCCCCTTTGGTGGAGGTCGACCTTGGGCTCTCCTCTTTACAACGACGGTGGTTTCAGCTTAATCCGGCGTTGAGGTTGAGAGGACCAACCCCAACAAGGCCCCCCTGTCCCACCGATGACCCAGACTGCGCAACCTAACGAGCACAGACGGTGCTGGTAGCCCTCTCATCAGAACATGCCCATTCTAGTCTTGGAATATCCCTGAGGCGCCCCTCTTTCTGCCAAGGTCTGCCCCGGCCCTATCCGACTCCAGATCAGAGAGCTACAGTAACTGTAAGTTGGGTCCATGTTTCTGCTGCTACCCCAGTACTACCATGCTGGTGAACAGAAGCCATCACTTCGCCTTACGAGTGAGCATCAAGGAGATATTCAGTGGACCCAAGGTTGGGCCATCCCTCTTTCCAGAGCAGCAAACCCCGGCGCATTTTGACATCCCTGCTGGTGGTACCGCCCCAAACAAAATGCCTCAGGCCAGCAGAAAATGACGTCAGCACAGTCTCGCAGGATCGGTCGCCCCTGACACCCCTGTCCTCCGAACGAGTGGATTCTTCTTCCTGGAGCTCCCCAGGACGACCAGCTTTCCAACGGCGCCGGCCTCTCCTTCATCAGACATCCATTTAGGGAGCTTCATCCCTGACACGTGGCCAGTCCCAGAGGGAACAAGTTGCGCCAGTGACTGTGCAGATCGGAAATTCGGCCACCTCTATCCGGCCACCGATTCCCCTCCCCGCCTGGCCGGCTGAGCGCCCCTCCCTGCGTGGAGGTAGTGTTTGATTGTATTTGGTTTACCCCTGCCTCGTTATCAACCCTCCTATGTAAGGAGTAGTTTTGTAATTCATCATCGCAGGTCAAGCGACATCGGCTCAGCGTGTGGGTAGCGAACCCATGCTTCCCCGCTCGCCCTCGTCTCCGGCCGGGATCGATTTCTTCAAACCGATCAGGTGAGCGCATGGTCAACCTTTCCTGGTATTTTCTTTGCTCAGCTTGTATCATATTTGTTGCCTATCGGACAGTGAGAGAGCGCTCGTTCCCCCATTCCACTTGTTTGTGCACCCCGCCGCGGAGTGAGCTACGAGTGCCATCCACAAACCCACGCCCTCGGCATGCTGGCCGCCCACAAACGTGGGTATCCCAACCCTCCGGGGGTCAGCCCTAGCATAACCAAGCCCTCGGAACAACGAGGTCCTGGCCCGGACCCTCACCATCATCTCGAATTACCTTCGGGAAAGAGTGTGCACTGTGTGAGTGAATCCGCCAACATCGAGTCCGATATCTTGGCTATGTGCTTGAGAGTCTAGGTCCAAGGTGCATTGAGTTGTCCCGTGGCATCCTAGGTTGTGCCACATCAAATTAACATTATAATATATGTTTAATGTTTATCAATTAAATTTTTTTTTCAAATTCGATCATTGTCATGTAATGCCTTCTAATTGTCTAAGATATTTGTATATATGACACTTTCGAAACTTGAGAGGTGTCTCGATGGTTAATCACCTCCCCAAATGATGGGAAGGTCGGGTTCGATTCCGCTCTTTAATGTGCGAAGCAAAATCACATATCCTCAGATTATTTACGTACGCCAAGCTATTAGTTTGAGGGATCACTCACACTCAATTTATGAAAAATTATAAAGCACCAATTTCTAATTCCGATTTTCTTGTCCCTCCCTCGTCCCATATCACTAGGCCATGCAACCATGTATGACTCTTCCAAGTAATCCAAAAACGTGTGATATATTTATGAAAAACCCTAGATTGTTGGACATAAAGGGAGGGGGGTAGGAGATAGGTGAAACTATTTGGGACATGTTGCTTTTGTGCCTCCTATTGTGAGTTCTTAAGAGCGCGTTTGGAAAGGATTGAGGAGAGGAATTTTAAGCTCTCCAATCATTAGAATCTCTCGTTCTTCAAAAATTTCTCCAAATGTCCCAGCTTTTACTTAATGATAGATTTCGAGATTTAGAGAGAGATTGAGAGAAAGAGAAGAGAATTGAAAAATCTCCAAAAATTACTTAAAAGATATTTCTTCACTCTCTCTAAGGGATTTTGAAAAAAATTTCTCCACTCTCAATTTATTCCAAACGCGCCTTAAAATAAAAATTGGGCAAGACTCCTAAGGTCACATCTACCATTTCTGACACCTTCGACCAATTTATCCATTTTTTTACCTCCACTCTGTCTTACATACGTATAGCCCTCTTCCTTTTAATTCTATTGAACGCATTGATCGAACCTCCCTATTATGAGAAGAGTACATATTCGAACATTCTCCATTTTTTCCCATTAAGTAGGATTTTTTTTGATTTATTGCAACAATTTTACCTATTTCAAGTAATTGTTTTCGATTTAATGGATCAATTACAGTGAGTAATATTGTCGCTAGATGTCTTTATCACTTGTGATGAATATTCAACATAAGTTCTCGTAACATCATAAGTTAAATCATTTATCCCGAACAATAGGGTGAAATTTAAATTTAGGGCCTCCATCGTGGGAGAAAATATATTAAGTTGGTTAACATATAAATCCCTGATCATATTGTATAAATAATTTATTTTAGGTTTTAAAGCATAGTAATCTATTAATATTAAAATACATACATTTAATGTTCATTAATCACTACGCATTCGTCAAATTTGATCGTCATCACGTGATAATTTACAATTATTTAACACAATCATATGTAAGAAAAATATAACCACAATCTTAAAAAAAGTACTCTTTCTAAGAATTTATCGTCTTCCCCAAAATTGATAAAAACTTTACAAGAAACTAGAAAATAACCGAGATAGACAAAAATATTCTCAAACCACATTCTTAATTATCAAAGGATGAGAAATAATTTTTAAAGTGTCATCATTATAAGTTACACCTAAAAAAACTATATTTTTGGGGGTTTGAATTCTAAATTTTATCAAAAAAATGAAGAATCATGGGAAATATTATCTTGGGAATTGAAATTCACATGAAATAATTTTTGATAAAAGAAAAGGTACTTATGTGTATATGTTTCCCTCCAATGGGCATAGGCAACAAAAAAAGCACAAATCCATTTCTCCGAAGGAGAGGTGGGAAAATACATCCAAGGAAAAGAAGAATATTTTGAGCACCTATGAAATCATTTTTTTAACTGTCAATTCCACACCTTCTTTCATTGATTGGGAACGTACAAGTAAGGGAAAATTTATAAAATACATCCCCCTTCTAATTGAGAAGAGAAATGTTAGTTGCACGTCTGAACGGGTAGAAAAGTTATCTGTCTAACGTGCTATTAGTCCGCACACTGAGGCCCGTGCTCCACCCAGTGGATGCGTTGGCTTACCCAACAGACTCCTTAAATGCTTCTATGTCTTTTCGCATAAAGTTATATGTCACCTTTAGTTTGTTATTTGTCATCTTAGAACTAAGGGTGACACATAACGAGTCAATAGTGACAAATAACTTCAACATGAAAAAATTATTTGTTTCTCTTAATTTTTTATTTGTCACTCGTAGTGTCAAATGTGACAAATAATAAATTAAAGGTTACAAATAACTTTTGCATCGGGAATGTGAGTCTGTATAAGAAAAAGAGGGAAAGGATGGTGGGGCCCACGCACTGCACTTATGGTCCAGTGACATATATCAAGGGTAGAAAACCTACCCGTCCTTTATGGGAAGTAAGCATTTCTCAATTGGAAAATATCATTTTACAACCTTTGGGATCCACTAGTTTTAAATGCAATTTTTTATAAAAATAATTTGAGTGAATTTATTGATTCTTCAACCACATAGAAAAAATAAGTTATAAAAAGGAAAAAAACTAGGGTGGGAGTGAGAGATATGATTGCAAGTTTGGTTAGGGATAAGTCATTCCCGAGTAGGCCAAATATAAGGATTGGCCTGTTCAATCTGACCAAATTTGGGTTGGGCTAAGTTAGTGTTGGGAAAGGAGAGGGGAATTCTAACCCCAATCTTGGTTAGGTTGGGTTGTGTTAGAGCAGAGGGATTTGGACAACCCAACTTTAGCATTAGTCCATATGATAGATATATATAGTTAGATTGTTAAGCTTTACTTCATTTAGTTTTATATTTTTCAATAAGAAGTTGAATTATACTATCCTTGTTTAGAGGTTCTCAAATAACATGCAGTTAGACTATATGTTTGTTTTTGATTATCTTAGTAAGGTAGTGAGAAAATAGGTGATTAAAATTATAACTTGATCCAGTATGATCTAACCAAATGTAAATACTAGCACTACTGAGATTATTATTTTATTTTTATTTATAATAATAATTAATAATAATAAATTATTTATTTAATAATAATTAGCACCAATAAATATATCAAGAGGGAAGGGGGGAAGGATAAAATAGGATTAAAAAAATAAGGATAAATCATTCCAACAAAAGGTTCGAATGAGTTATATCAAATGTTAACTCTATTTTCGGAGTTAATCCCGTTCTTCTTATCTCAAGATATCTTCACATTTTTTTGCCATATCAAACGAAGAATGGAGATAAAACGAAGATATCCCCACCCTATCCCGAAACCCAAAGTTAACCTCCTTCACTAACCTGAACTATTGTGTTCCAGCTAGCAAATCGCACAAATAGTTAACTCTGGGTTAACTCCGGACTAACCCTCTACCAAATCTATGTTTAGAGATCTATGATGCAGTAGTGGTAATCCCAAATAGACTATCGCCAGTTTCTCAATCCGACATCCTAACATATCTGCACACACGTCCCGAGCAATTCTTCTTTCACATTTAAAAAGGTGTGATCTCGTGCTGAAGCCTGAGCCGTCCGATCTTGATTGTATCCACGCCTGATTAGAATTCTGCAATGTAGGAAACGGATCAGGGGGAGGCGCAGGGTAATAACCATGGGGAAAACTCTCTGATGCCTAAGTCAGCTAGGTAATAGAGCTCTATGCGGAGGAGAAAGAGAAGGAGGCAGGGGGTGGGCACGAGACCGTTCTCCACCAATAAGGGTGGCTGAAAGTGCTTAGAATGGCTTACCTTTCCGGAGGGCTTCCATTGGTTTTTATAGTGGTTCATTCTCTTTTGGGGGCGGGAGAAGAGAGAGTGTTTAGGGGGCGTTATCCCTTAAATATGGGCTCTCCCCTGTTCGAGGGCTCTTACCCATCTTTCCTCTTGACCCCAGGGCTTCCCTCGGTCGGTTTTGCTCGGCTGCCGTTTGGGCTCTTCTCCGAGCGACCGTTACTCGGACGGACAAGTGCGAGGCCGCCTAGGTCATGTCGGTCCGAGTGAGTTGGGCTTCTTGATAAGTGTGCCCAATAAGGAGGCTATCACTTGTTGGGCTCTGCGGGTCCAGTTGGGCCGCGTTGGGCCACATATCTTTTGGGCCGCTAATTTACCTCTCTCCACTTGCCCCCCTACTCCCGAGTCAGGAGACGGGCTCGGAGAGTAGGGTGCATTCGGGCTAGAGTTGTGGCTCGGATGGGGATTGACCAGTGTGGGCTGTCCCTACTTTGAGGTTCAGGGGCCATTAATAAGGCTACCCAGACATATGGGGGCTCGAGCATAATGATGGAGTGTTGTGCATCGGCTGGGGGGCGCCCTTCTTGGAGTCCAAAACGTCGCGGCGGTTCTTCCCTGGGCCGCCTAGGGCCTATAAATAGCCTATGTGCTTCCATTCCACATTTCCTCCGTTTAGGGCTTTTCCTCCCTTCGTCGCTTCTGTCGGTTCACAACGGGATTCATGCGTCGGACATAAAATCAGAGGGAGCAAGAGATAGCAGAAGTTTTTACAGAGTTAGCGGAGATCACTGCGGAGGCAATTCGCGAGCTTCCTCCTCCTACCAGCTCGTCGGATTCCAGCGTTCCTTCTTCTTCTCTCCAATCTTTCATGGCGGAGCACGAAGAAGCCGAAGTTCAAGAAATCGAGCAGGAGGGGGAAATTCGGGTCCAGCACCCAGCCAGCATCTCCGCAGCGAGCTGACCGATCTGGTGGTGAAGGACATTGAGATTCGCTTCAATCTTCCATGGATGTACTTCTTTGCTCCAGCTAAACCCCATGAGTCTAGTCTGGACACTCACTCGGGCCTTTTCTGTATCTTCCTTCTGGCCTGGAAGTGTGGCTTTCGTCTTCCTTTTCACCCCTTCGTTGTCAAATTGCTGTGATTTTATCAGCTGGCTCCCGTCCAATTGGTCTCCAACTCCTATACTTTCATTTTTTCTTTCATTGCTCTTTGCCATTTGTGTGGTGTCGCCACCTCCCTTGACCTCTTTCATGCTTTTTATGAGCTAAAGGAGCACACCCATATCGGGAAGGGTTTCTTTTACCTTCAGGCCAGGAGGGGGATGAGTTGTGTTACCCTCTCCCCTCGGGATTCATCACACAAAGGGTGGAAAACCTAATATTTTTGGGTAGGGTCCACCAAGGGTATCAGTTGAAAGTTTCCCATCGAGCTGAACTATCAACCCGCATTCCTCGCAAAGCACTCGGTGATCTCCTCAAAAACTGAGGTAGAGATTAAGATTCTTCAGGGTAATCGGCGATCGACCGTGGAGCAGATGACTCCGGCAAATATCGAGCATTACGCACGCCGCGCGTCGACTCCCGGGGGTAAGGATCTTGGGCTTAACATTGAACATCCATTTGCTGGCTGGTTAAGCTCTTGTTCATAGTTTGATTTTTTGGCGAGTAGAGTTGATACGTGGTGTTTATGGGGATCGCCAAACATCCACAGAGTTGGATGTTGACAACCAAGCGGGGGCGGTTACTTCGGACGCACCTAAAGTCCCCGAGGGCCCCTCTCCTGCCCGAGACAAGGGCAAGCGGGTCGCTTTGGAGGAGGAACTAGGGTGACGGGGGTCCAAACGCAAGGACTCCGAGGAGCGGTTGATGTTGGCCTCGATGAAGGCCTTGACCGTCGAGCGGGGGAGGCGGAAGAAAATGAAAGTTCCTCTCCCGACTGAGAAATCTCCAACCAAGGGCACCCGTCGCTCGGCATCTTCGGTCCCCCCGCCAGAGGCGCCGGCTTCAGCCGAAGGGACCCCTATCGAGGCCGCCGAAGTGCGTGGAGAGGAGGAAGTTGTTCTAAGGATCCCGCCTGAGCCAGGCTCCACAGTCTCGGGCCGAGGAACTTCCATGGGAGATGCTCCGGCACCGACCCATCCGGGGAAGGCCCCCGTCTTTCAACAGGGGCAGTTCACTCTCCAGGCCCACCTTTATGAGCGTTGCCGAACGCTGGTGACTCCGTCCGTTCGGGAAGAATTCAGTCGTTTCTCCCCTCCGATGCTCCTTGAAAGGGTCATGGAGGGGGGATTGTTCGTGGCCCAACTTGGGGTGGAGCTAGCAGATTACTTGATGCTAGTGGAAAGTGGCGAGGCGACCCAGGCCCGTGCTCGCGCTGAGTCTGATCGGAAGGTCGGACAGTTGTCCTCCGAACTTGGGGCCCTCTAGCAGGAAACAGCATTGCTCTGCTCACAGGATCGAGCGTGCCAGAAGTTGATGTGATCCCTGTCTGAGTAGCTGTCCCAGTCTCAATACACTACCGAGCTGAAGAGCAGACTCCTAGAGGAGGAGCGCCAGGCCCACGCGGCGAGCTAGAGGCGGTGGGCAGTCGAGCGGGAAGAGGTCGGAGGTCAGCTCCTGGAGGCAGAGCAAGCAAGGAGGGACGCCCTAGCGAAGTTGGCCGAGGCCGAGGTAGAGTTGGCCGATCTCAAGATGAGGGCCGTAGCAGCCGAGGCGAGGGCGATCGAGCAATATCGGGGCTCAGAAGAATATCGTGAAGCCCCAAAGAAGACCGCCTTCACCTATTACAAGTCGGGCTTTCGATGTGGGCTGTGGAAGGGATTCGCTTAGGGCTTCAAGCGTGCAGTGAGTCAGGCACAGGAGCAGGTTATTGACGAGCTCGTTTTTAACCCCGGACAGCACTATGACTCGGGCGAAGAAGGCTCGACCTCTCCTTCATCGTCAGCGTCGAGTGGTGGAGGGGGAAGTGAAGACACTTCTGCTTCTGTGGAGGAAGGATCGCCAACCCCGGCTGCTTCAAGAGAGCGCGCAGTCGAGGCAGTTCCCACACAAGTGGGGTTAGTGCCGGAGCCAGCCGTCACCGAGGGAGCCGGGGCCGCGTTGCCCCTGACTATAGAGACAGTGTCGAGCGCCGAGGGCCTTCTGACCGCCGACCTTCAAGGAGGACCATAGACCTCCCAGCCTTCTCCTATCTTCATAGATTAGGGTTATTCTGTACTTGCCTTGTTGGCCTTCCCTCTCTTTTTTATTATTAATGCCGTCTAGAACCTTTCTATGTATTTCCTCTCTTTCTATAAATAGCGGCAATAGTGTTCAGAGTGCACTTGAATGCTCCTTACCATCTTTGACCGAGTATGATTCACCGTATTTACGGACGTCAGCAAATCGAAAATCTCGTACGATTTTCCTGGCGAAAAATCAGGTCACGCACCGATCGGTCGATTCGTAGGTGCTGATCTGGTGCCTTTCTGTCTTCCCAAGCCTTGAATGATCCACCTTTTCGCGTATTCCCGTTGAAGGATTTTGGGGATAGGGAGGCGTAACTGCTTCTTGGGAAAGACGTCCACCTTCTCTTCTAAGTCCCTTCGCGTCTTTTCGAGGGGAGGGTTAATTAAGGCGAAGTGCTTCCCCCTTTGGCCTATAAAAGGCTCCGAAGGGTGCCTCCTCCTCTTCACGCTATATAAGGGCCTTCGCTATTTCTCCCACATCTCCTTCTTTGTTGCCTTTCTCTGGTGAAGCATGGAGGACGACGATGAAGACGAAGGCCTTTACGGCTGTTGGGCGCGTTCGAGTTGCTTCGACGTAGAAGAATAGAAGATGACTGGGTGGACAACGTAGAAGAATATAAGACGCGTGACGGGGCGTTCTTCTATGACTTCCGGGGTGCAGCCCACACGTGGGAGAGGGGATAATGCACGAGATGATGGTTCGAGAAAGGCCTCCCGCTTATCCATCTCCCTTTCTTATCCGTCTCCTCTCCTCCCCTCCCACTCCCTATACCCCAAGGGAGTGTTCATTTCTTTCTCTCTCTTATGTTATTCTTCTTTTTTTCTTGCTTCTTCTTGCCGGCACCATCAATTCTTGATGGAGCCTTTTCTTGTTTTTATTTACTAATACCATCTCTTCTGACTGCCCGAGCAGAGTAGGTCGGCTACCTTACTTCCCTAGCCAGTTTTCACGTCTGGTGAGGTCAGTGGCTTGGTCTGAGGGTGCTAACCCTGTCCGCACCGAGCTATTAGTCCATGTTGTATGTGTAAGGATTCGAACAGCCTGGTTCGGGTAGCGCAGCGGATAATAAAGCTTAAATCTCGAACCCAGGTCCTATTGGAATCCTAGAACCGTGCTCTAATCGATGTAATAAGATTACCTAGCGCGGAACGACGCTGTCTGCAGTGCCCGATGTAGATTTCCACGAACGTAGAGCCGCATAGATGTCCGACCTCTAGAGTAGATCCACACAGATCCTCGTGCAGTGACGGTGTCCACCCTTTCTTTCCCCTCGCGCACGAACCACGGATGCTCAAAACCCCTTTCTTCTTCCTTAAGCCTTTCTCCCTTGAGAGGAAGAGAGAGAGATCAACAAGGGAGAGAGCTTCCTCTCAAGGGAGAGAGAGAGAGAAAGAGCAAGAGGGAGGGGAGGAGGGGAGAGAAGAAGAGTGGAGGAGTTTTCTCCTTTGATGTTTGGCCAAAGAAGAGAAAACCTAAGTAACACACACACACACACACACACTCATAGTTCTTTTCCCAAAAGAATTTAAGGCTTTTAACATATACATCTATATATGGGTTGGGCTCTTTCTAAAAGAGCCCCTAATCACATATATTGTGTACGTGTCCTTGTATTATTGTATATACATATATATAGCACTTCTCATAGTTCTTTTCCCAAAAGAATTTAAGGCTTTTAACATATACATCTGTATAGTAATACCCCGTCACCCGAGAACCTATTGTGTGCGATCATCTAGGTCCATAGTCACTCTTGTTTAAGGCCCATTAACTTTTAATTCTCAATTAGAAGTAAATTAAACTCATTATTCGCTTCTACTAGAGTCGAATAATAGTTTAATTTATCTTGAACCTTTGATCACGTTGGGTCAAACAAATCCGCGTGATCCCAGAGGACGCCGGGTTCGAACCACCCTGTCTGGTACCTGTATGTCTATAGTTGTCACATCGTTATAATCTCTCGCTCTTTTTAAGAGTCTGGTTCGATCGAGGACATGGTAACTGTCAAACTTCATGATCGTGCCATTCGACCATGAACTCCTTAAAGTGTATGACGTCCGTTCTAAACGAACTCACACGACCCTGGCCAGGGATTTAGTGGAGCGTCAGTGTCATGACCCATTAAGTGTCTGATATATACCCGACAGTGAGCGATCCCTTCTTGACCTTTGATGATCTTCACATGTATCCTGATATGGTTAATGACTTGGAAATTCATGACTTATGATTAAAGTCACTTAGCCAAGTATCAAACCATTCCAATCATCGTGTAAGATTCGATCAATGTCTCAAGTCAAAGGACTAACGATGCTACTGAGACAATTGAATCTTCAGTTGACATTAGGTATAATCAACCATCTGAAGATCCAATTAATGGCAGATCAGTCCAGTGTACATCCGCCCAAGACGTACACCTACACATATGTATTGATGTCCCGCACCAATGACCATGAGACTGCTCACTCATACATCATGTGTACCGGTTTAATTAATAGGTAATCAAAGTTCCCGAGTGATTACCCTCCAACCATGAACAGTTTTAAGTTATATGTCCATGTAAAGTCAGTCTAATAATCGAGATCCCATCTCGAGTTGACTTTACAACCACATATCTTAGGGACACCGTAGAGTAATATATAATTATAAATTTATGCTCAAATACCACTTTATTAATGATGAACAAGATTGTACAACTATCGGGGCTACCCGACCCGAAATTAGCCTGTAGCACACCCAATACTAACAATACCTTTGTCTCTTTTTCATAAATACCACCCAATCCTAACAGTACCTTTGTCTTTTTTTTATAAATATATTGTACTGGCTGGAGCCTATCTGATGTACAAAAATGTTGATGCAATAAAAATGAGGATTGCCATCTTAATTGACTTCTTACATGTATGGATGGGCTCAGAAATAGAATTTTCGTAATGTCACAGTGTTCCAAGTCTGAGGAATTGGTTTCCCCTCCATGGTAGATAGCCGGTAAACTCCTTTTCCGAGCATCTCGACCACTCAGTATCGGCCTTCCCATTTAGGGGCCAGCTTCCCCACCCCCTCTAGTGGTCGAGAGGCTTCAGCCTTTCTCAGGATGAGGTCTCCCGACAGGAAGTGTCTATCTCAGACCCGGGCACTGTAGTAACGAGCCATGCGCCGCTGGTATTCTGTTGCTCGGATCCTTGCGACTTCGCGTACTTCCTCGGTCAAGTCCAAGTTTTCCAGTAACTTCTGTTCATTGGGCTCGGGCAGAAAGTTAATAACCCGAAGGGAGGGGCTACCGATCTCCAGTGGAATGACTGCCTCGGTGCCGTATACTAATTAGAATGGAGTTTTGCCTGTGGAGGCTCTCAGGGTGGTTTGATATGACCATAGTACGCTAGGCAATTCCTCGAGCCAATTACCCTTGGCCTTCTCGAGCTTGGTCTTGATGCCTTTGAGGATAGTTTTGTTGGCATTTTCGACCAGTCTATTAGCTTGAGGGTAGGCTACCGAGGTGAAGTGGTTGGTAATATGTAGGTCAGCGCACCTATTCTTAAAATAAGCGCAGTTGAATTGCCGACCGTTATTGCTTACAATCACTCGAGGGATGCCAAAACGACAGATGATCCACCTCCACACGAAACTCCAAATCACCGCCTCCGTTATTTTTGCAAAAGCTTCAGCCTCGATCCACTTGGAGAAATAGTCAATGGCGATGATGAGAAACCTTTTCTAAGCCTGGGCCACTGGAAACGGGCCCAGGATATCGATTCCCCGCCGAGCGAAGGGGTAGGGATCGGTCAAGGTTACGAGTTCCGAGGCTGGCTGGTGGATTATATGGTTGAACCTCTCGCAGCGGTCGCATTTTCGAGTGTACGCGGAGCAGTCACGCTGAAGAGTAGGCCACCAGTAACCTTGGCGCAGTAGGATCCTCGCAATCAATCTCCCTCCCTAGGGTGCGCCATAAATTCCTTCGCGTACTTCCTCGATCACTCGGCGAGCTTCCGGAGCGTCGAGGCATTTGAGGAGGGGTCCGACAAAGGATCGTCTGTAAAGACTTCCATCGAGTAGGATGAAACGTCAAGCTTGATACTTGAGTCTCCTTGCTTCCCGAGGATCGGTGGCTTCTTGGGAGTAACTTAGCCAGGCCACGAAGGGGACTCTCCAGTCATCAGGTGATGCATGTATAGTTACTACGAGCTCGGTTTCCACGCTTGGTCGCTCTAACTCTTTGAGTAAGACAGACCGGGTCCCTTCAGAGCTGATAGAAGAGGTCAGGCGAGAGAGGGCATCTGCTCGGGAGTTTTCCTCCCAAGCTATTTAGATTACCTGAAAGCTCTCGAAAAGTAAGGCTATCTCTTTCACTATATGAAGGTATTTGACCATCTGTGGCTCCCGAACTTCATAGCCCCCGTTGATCTGGCTGGCAACTAACTTAGAGTTGGTGTAGATTCTGACCCGTTCTACTCCCAGGCGTCTCACCATCCTGGCTCCAGAAATGAGGGCCTCGTATTCAGAGGCGTTGTTGGATGCCGGGAAGTTGAACTTCAAAGCATATTGGAGCTCGACACCTTCTGGGGACGTGAGGAAGATGCCGGCACTGCTGCCAGTCGAGTTTGACGATCCGTCCACAAAAAGGTCCCAGGCCGGGTCTGCTGCTGGCTGGGACATCTCCCCGGGCGGCACAGTGTTCTCCACAATGAAATCTGCGACAACCTGTCTCTTGATGGCTGTACGGGGTCGGTAAGAAATGTCGTAGGCCCCGAGCAAAATTTCCCATTTAACGAGGCGGCCAGAAGCTTCGAGATGGGCCAAAATCTTCTTTAGAGGTTCACCGGTCAGCACTACGATGGTGTGTCCTTTGAAGTAGGGCCGAAGACGCTTAGCTGAGGTTACCAACGCTAGCACGAGCTTCTCGGTTGTGGGATACCTCCTCTAGGCCTCAAAAAGCACCTTGCTGACGTAATATACTGGCCTCTGTATTCCTTGGTCATCTCGAACTAGGACCAAGCTTACTGTTGAAGATGTTGCCGAGAGATAGAGATACAATGTTTCTCTTGGCACAGGCTTCGACAACACCGAAGGCGATGCAAGAAATTCCTTTAGCTCGGTAAATTCCTTCTCGCATTCATTATCCCAAGCGAACATAGGGGATCCCAATTTTGGTCCTCTCAGCAATTTGAAGAAGGGCAGGCATCGCTCTGTCGCTCGGGATAGGAAGCGGTTGAGCACGGCAAGCGTTGAACATACTTGATGCAAGCGGGTGGCCGCATATCCAGGATGGTCTGGATCTTCTCGAGGTTGGCCTCGATCCCTCGTTGGGTCAGCAGAAAACTCAGGAACTTCCCAGATCTAACTCCAAAGGCGCACTTGGTAGGGTTAAGCTTCATGCTGTACCTCCGGAGGGTGTTGTAGGTCTCGGCCAAGTCGGTGAAATGGTCTTCGACCTTAGGTGATTTCACGAGCATGTCATCGATCTAGGCCTCGATGTTCTGCCCTATCTGATTTTCAAAGATCTGGTTGACTAGCCTCTGATAAGTTGCTCCGGCGTTCTTTAACCCAAACAACATTCGGGTGTAGCAGTACACTGCGAAGTCAGTAATAAAGGCGGTCTTCTCGGGATCTTCGAGGTTCATCCGAATCTAGTGATACCCGGAATAAGCATCCATAAAATTGAGAAGTTCGTTACCCGAGGTTGAATCGACCAGCTGATCGATGCTCGGTAACGGATAACAATCCTTCGGAGTGGCTTTATTGAGTTCGGTGAAGTCAACGCACATCCGCCATTTGCTTGAAGCTTTCGGCACCAGGACGACATTAGCAAGCCAAGTCGGGTAAAGGACTGTGCTGAATAGCCCAATTTTATTTCCCTCATTGATTTGCTCCTTAATGATTGCTTATTTTTCAAGGGCATGCTTTCTTTTTCGTTGTTGAACTGGTTTCACCGTAGGGTCGAGATTGAGGAGGTGCACTATTGTCTCCTCGGGGATCCCGAGCAGATCCTCATCAGACCACGCGAAAGCATGAACATACTCTGAAATAAAATTCTTGTATTGAGCTTGTACTCCATGTGGCAAATCTGCCCCGATCTTCACTTCGAGGGCCGTGTCATCCTTGAGGAAAATCGACGGCAGTTCCGCTCCGGGCTTGTCTGCCGCCATCCTATATATCCTCAATTGCCCCAAGATCCTTACCTCTGTCCTCTGGCCCTACGGCTTCTACCGAGATTACATAGCACCTTCTAACCGTTGCTTAGTTACCTCGGACTTCCCCGGTGCCGAATTTAGTGGGAAACTACATTTTTTGGTGATAAGTGGAGGACACTGCCTTTATCCGGTCGAGGATACCTCGGCCAAAGATGACGTTATAGGCCGATATCTCCTTAACCATCATAAAGTTTGCCATAAAAATTACGACTTTGGGAGGGGTACCGAGGGTAACGGATAGGCTTAGGACTCCCTCGGGATAAGTTGCTTGGCCATTGAACCCACAGAGGGGGGTTTGAATCGGACGCAATCTCGACGGGTTTTCACCTATCTTCAGAAAACACTCGTACGACAGAACGTCGGGGGCACTGCCATTATCCACTAATATCCTATCTACGTTACAGTGATTTATAGTGGCCGAGATTACAAGAGCGTCATCGTGCGGGGTGACCACCCCTTCCATGTCTTGGTCGTAAAAGACCAAGGCCTGTTGATCATTTGGTAGAGACGGAGCTTTAGGAGGTTCGAAGGCTCGATTGGCTCGCTCGGCATGGCACTTCCTTCCTCGACTATTGTCCCCACCCGAGGCTGATTCCCCCAAGATGACATTGATATGAATCCCTCGGGGGTGGTTGTCGATTTCTTCTAGGGGGACCCCGCGATCCTCCCATTGCTCGGCCACGTATTGGGAGAGGTGTCCTCGGCGGACGAGACTCTTGATCTCATCCTTGACCTGTTGACAATCACCAGTATGATGATCGTGATCGTTATGGAATTGATAGTGCTTCCGACGACTGCGGCGTCTTGGGTCGGCTTTCATCGGCTCGATCTGTGGAATAGGCCTGAGCCTTTGATTTCTTGGTATATTTCATACACGGGAGTAGATAGAGGAGTATAGCGCTCAATTTTGCGCGGAGGCTCCCTACGGTCGCCTTCTCGATTCCCCCTTTTCCCCTGGCCAGAGGCCTGCTCGGATGGCCACCTTTTCTCTTCTTCTCATCCCAAGCCCGTCGAGTCTCGGTAGGCATTGAGGACTTCCTCACACTCTGCATGGTGCAGAGCCAAGGTCACTAGATCGGCGAGAGATCTAGGAGGGGGGTGGAGCACCAGTTCCCTCCGGAGGCTTTCATCGCGGGTTCCTCCTGTCAGTGTGGTAATGGCAAAGGCTACATCCAGGCGGGGGATGCACAGGTCCTCCGCCTTGAAGCGGTTGATGTAGGCCCGCAACTTTTCTCCTTGGGCCTGCTTGAGTGCCAACAACCCCGCGATCGACCTCGGGGGCCTGCTATCGGCGAATCTTTCTTTGAATAAACGCCCAAACTGTCGAAAGCTAGTAATACTTCCGGGGGTGAGTGCTCGAAACCAGGCCTGAGCGCCTTGAACCAGAGTGGTTACGAACGCTCGACATTTGACGGCGTCGGACGCCCCGTGCAGAGTCATCAGGGCGTCGAAGCTGTCGTAGTGGTCGGCCGGGTCGCCCTGGCCGTTAAAGGACTTGAAGGTCGGTAGGGAAACTCTCGGTGAGATCTCTGCTTCCAAAATGTCAGAGGAGAACGGGGATATCTCCTCATCATCCTTGGTGGAGCTCTGTTGTAGGGCGCGAAGGGCGCACTCTTGCTCGGCAACGTCCCTCAAAGTCTCGCAGTCGGAGGGAAAGCTCCGGCTGGTGTCGGGACGGTAACGGGGGGCTCTCGGTGTTCCCTCGGCTTTTTCCTCGCTACTCCATGAAGGGGGAGTCCATTCCCGTATGCTGGCGAGGTGGCTCGGATTTTCTTCCTCGCGGATTGGAGGAAGCCGGAGGCGGGAGTTGTGAGGGTCCGCCTGGCCCGCTCCGGATAATGCGTTCTCCTTGGAGGATAAAACGGCCCCCGGATGTCAGTCGGGAGACTTCTACGCGAGGTGGACTCGCCCAGGAACTTTGGGACCGTTCCTTCCTGGCTACCTGGTTCCTTATCAAATCGACGAAGATATCCAGTTTAGCCTTGAGGGATCGGAGGGTGTCTGGGTCGCCGGAACCGGGTTGTCCCCCTGTGGCCGGTGGAGGTAGGACATTGGCCTGGTTGTTGGAAAGCGGGCCAATCGAAGAGTGTAATACCGCAGGTTCCCTATCCACGGCTGTCGGTGCCTTCCCTTTGTCACCGGTGTTTCTCCTACTGTTACTTCTCCGCACCATATTGGTTTTTTGCTCGTTTCCCACAGACGACGCCAGATGAAGAGGCGTGATCTCGTGCTGAACCCTGAGCCGTCCGATCTTGATTGTAGCCACGCCTGATTAGAATTATGCAACGTAAGAAACGGATCAGGGGGAGTCCCAGGGTAATAACCCTGGGGAAAACCCTCCGATGCCTAAGTCAGCAAAGTAATAGAGCTCTATGCGGAGGAGAAAGAGAAGGAGGCAGGGGGTGGGCATGAGATCGTTCTCCACCAATAAGGGTGGCTGAAAGTGCTCAGAATGGCTTACCTTTCCGGAGGGCTTCCTTTAGTTTTTATAGTGGTTCATTCTCTTTTGGTGGCGGGGGAAGATGGAGTGTTTAGGGGGCGTTATCCCTTAAATATGGGCTCTCCCTTATTCGAGGGCGCTTACCCTTCTTTCCTCTTGACCCTCGGGTTTCCCTCGGTCAGTTACGCTCAGCCGTCGTTTGGGCTCTTCTCCGAGCGACCGTTACTCGAACTCCCGAGCTCGGAGGCCGCCTAGGTTATGTCGGTCCGAGTGAGTTGGGCTTCTTGATAAGTGGGCTCAATTATAAGGGGGCTGTCATTTGTTGGGCTCTGCGGGTCTAGTTGGGCCGCATAGGGCCACATATCTTTTGGGCCGCTAATTAATTACCCCTCTCCAACATTTATTTCTACGATGGAAATCTTTTCAAATTTGATCTTCAAACCTGGACAAGCCTCGAAGAGTTTCAAACCCCTCATCTGTGTAGTACTACTTCCTTCAACCAGTAATTAAGAGTGTTAATTATCAACAGCATATGGTAAAGTGTGGTATATGCTATGAGATGTGAGCGAGACCGGCAACAGGGTGGGTGAGAGTTATTACAAACCTGGAGATGGAAGGCACCTCGGGATAACATATTAATTTTGAGAAAAGTTCCTCGACTAGATTCTCAAAATAACTCCATAATTAAGAATCTAACCGGGGGAAGTCCCTTTCAAATGAATGCTTCGTAGGCATACCTTGAGAGCGCACACCGAGTAGAACAAATGTTAAGGATCTTGCCTGCATAAGATTCCGCACGAAGGAAATTAAAAAAATTAGTTTAAAGTATAACATAGACTAAATAATGCATACATACTCTAGACCGATGAATAGTAATTCTATAACTTAAAATATAAGGTAAATAATTTAAATATTACAAGAAGTTTTAATTTTATAAAACATTAATAATAAAAGATCTCAAATATGCGACTTGAATCGGGCCGACTCGTACCTAATCAACAGGGATCCGATACAAGTCGTATTCCCAAGTCAACGACCCTTGATTTCACTAAGAGCCCGTTTGGTCGTGCATCAAATGTGCATGGTTAGAAAAAAAAAAGGATGTTCAATTCTAAGGAAAAAGTTTTCTCGAAATAAATGTCAATCGATTAATTCCTTCCGATTAAACGATAATTGAGCTTTAGAGGCATAAATACAAAAACAAATACTAAAAGAGTGTAAATATAGTGATGAGAATCATGGAAGAAAATAGATTATTTTGAACAATTTCAACATTTGATGGTCTCAATTAAATTTTGGACATATAGCAAGATGGTATTCTATCTCATTTGCAATGGAGGATGTACGTGCGTGTTTTGATAAATACAGAATCATTAATTAATTAATTAACGGTATCAAAATTAAGTCTGCATGTGTTTTCTGAATTATATATCCAACAGCAATTTGGATATATAAGTAAAACACCTGAAAAACGAAGCCAAATTAAATAAGCCCGGGGACTGATCGTGCTGCTCAGGATGCATGCATGGTGCGAGATAAAACGATGGCATGCAGTGATGTTAATTAGTGTAATTAAAAAAGGTTCCTCATGTGTTCCTCGATTTTTGTGTGCATCCTTTTGTTGAGTGTTCTTCAATTGGTGTCAAATTAAGAAGGTATTTCTTATTGGCTAAGGATTTGAGACCAAGATGACAGAGATGGCACACTGCGCGCATGCATTTGGGGTTACAATATATATATATATATATAAAAGAACAAGAAATATTATGAGCTAAATGATAAAGAATTATCGTGAGCCTAGCAATGGGTAATAAGCCCTACTTAATTATAATTAGGATAATAAATCTCATGGGCATGCAACGTATTAATTAAGACACACTTAATTACTACACGTTTAAATGATCTGAATTCCACACGTCAAGGCACTTGCTTTGCCATAAGTCAATTTACATGATCTAAGCTTCACATGTAAATTAAAAGATACGTTACGTACACTTTGTAAAGGTCAATTTAAGATTTTAAATGACTTATTATTACTTATTATATTCCAAAGGGTACGTCTAGTGGTACTAATTAATACCTCCTGATCACCTTCGGGAGATTTTGGTGTCAAAAAGGCTATTTAATTTCCCTGCGGTTATGCAACGGGGTGAGATTTAACCCACGAACTGGCAAGTACACAATAATATAGTGCTTTAATAATCATGTCTGATAGATTAAAAATAATCAGCTGACAATCAAACAAATACAATTTAAGTAAGTTTAACAGATTTAAGTTATACGGACTGACTTCATCTACATGGTCTGATCATAATTCAGACGGAGACGGTAGTGTAGAGAAGAATATTTTTCCAAGCCAGGGGGAAGAAAATGGTATTACTTTAATGACAATGTGTTTTAATAATAATCTAATCCGAGTATCATCGTAGACGAACCGCCCATGCAGCTAGCTACAGTGGGGGTCCGACGTCCGTACCAGTGGACGCGTAGAAACCAGGCCCGCGCGCACATCCTGGACCTCTCTCTCTCTCTTTTATTTAGAGTCTTAGCGACGAAGGCTTAATCCTTCGCGCCATGGCTCCCCCACCACCACGTCTCCCACAGGCTATAAGATCGATCGATGCGGACCCGAGAGAGATGACCGAAGCCTGAAGGTGGAAGAGACCCCGCGAGACGCCTCCTCATCCGGCGGTCAACCTCAGACTGCTGGTTGGGAACGGTGGTTCGTCCGGGTTTGGTGTGTGATCGCAAGATCCCATCGCAACAAGCTGGGTAGAAGCTAGCCCCTCGACCACTCGAAGGCGACGACGCTATGGCTTCAGCAGCCGGGAAGAAAGGAAGCATGGAGATCAGCTGGATCAAACGGGGTGGTAGTACTCCGTCGCCGCCGCCGAGGCCCACCTGGGCGGCGGCGGCGGCGGTGAGGCCCAGGGCCGCCGCGGTGAGGAGCGTGACCAGGGACGAGATCGAGCGATACTGGCGGCGGAAGAAGATGGAGGAGGAGGACCACCTCCTCGCCGCTCTCAAGGCCGCCGCCAGGATCCGGGCGCGTAACCTCAAGGCAAATTACTGCCCTCTTTATCTCTCTCTCTCTCTCTCTCTGACGGACGTGGGAAAGGTAGAAACTTTTTGATAACATATAGAATCGTAATCCACACTGTTGCACGCCTCTGCAATAAGATCATAATCCGTGGGAGATCAGATGAAGTGTACCCATGCATGTCTGCAATTATAAGATTATGAGATTAATTTAGAGCACTTGAAATTATTCTACAGAAATGGTGAATTAATTGCTTGTAGACGTAACTGGGTTAGTTTCTGGTTTTTTCCATGGCGATGGTGGGCATGCAGGAAGAGGATTACAAGCAGTTCGAGGCATCTGTAGAGGGCATTCTGAACGGCAACACCGACGCCGGGAAGGACGCCGGAAGCAACGAGGGGACGGGCAAGAAGGAGCTCAGGGCGGTCATAAGGGATTGGTAAGCACTTCCTGATGAATCTTTATAATTTGCTAGTGTACTCTTGTTTGGTCCTACTTGCCTGCCCAACCAGAATTAATTAGGACTAATTTAGTGGTGGTTGTGGGTTTAGATGATTACGAGGGGGTGAGAGATGACTAGCCATGATGGTGACATCCCCGGCCCGGCGGCCGGCCTTATCTGACCATGCTCATCAGCTTGCTTAAACTCTCTTGCGTTTAAATATGCGGGTGGACGAAGGAACCCCTGCAGTCTATATTTGAATATTTCCGCTCAGCTGGCTTGCTTTGGATTCAGCGATGACGCCCACAACCCAACTTGCTTGGCCACAAATTCAACGAGAGATGAAGGGGGAGAGATTTTCTGATTCTGTGCAGGGTTCTATTTGGATATCGTGATCGCTTCGCGGTGGATTTGGAATGTATCCTCACACTGATATAATCTTTCGGTAACCGACGGTCAGTTTATTTTTTGAATAGGATAAGAACATCACATCCGATGAAAGAGGAAATCGGTTGGGGCTCATCGTCTCCTCTCACACACAAGTATGGTATTCGATCTCGGACACTGTGTTAGATCCTTTGAGGTCAAATATTATACCCGTGTTCGAATAACAAAGAGACCCTTAAGATGCGTTTGCCAACCCAACGAAATTTTTTCATAATTTTTTGAGAGGGAAAAAAATTTGGTGAAAATAAATTTTTAGAGATTAAAAGATTGAGAATCTTTCACTCTGTCTCTTTCTAGAATTCATAATCTTATCTTTAAATAATCTGATGTGATACTTATGTATTTGATAAAATTTCTAAGAGGTGAGAATATTTTTGATGTCATAATCCATCTCCCGTTTGATCGCCAAACGCAGCCCTTAGACTCTGTGGTCGCATGGATATATTTGAGATACATATGCTTATTATAAACGGATTTACGATAAATGCATTATGTTTATTTCATAAGAGATATGCCCCCGTGCAGGATTGAATTACAGATCTAAACCTTCAGTTTACAAGATTGACTACTCTACCGCTGAGTACGGGGGTGTTTGTTGAGATTTTTACACATTTATTTATTTTAAGACGCCTATAGCCACCACCTTCCCATCTTGGATTTGGTTTGACTTTTTTTTTAAAAGATTTTTGCATACGTATAGTTGTAAAATTCAGTTTTGTCAAATATACTCTTCATCGAAATATATTATCATGAATATATTCGAAATATAAATAATGTCATGATTATGTTCTCGCTGTAACTCCCGTGTATTTAACCTGAGTTAAAGTATGAGTTAAAGATTAAGATTTTTGTATATATATCTTTATAAAGTTCGATTTTGTCAAATATATCTTACATCTAACGACCGTAGATGATATATTTTATGGAATATTCTTCTCCATCGACGACAGTAAATTAAAGAGGTATAATCGTAACATTTCTACCTAAACGAAGGATATTTATGATAATATGCTCAGATAGGGTCGGGGGTATATCTAACCAAACTAAATTTTATGGGAATATATATGTAAACATTTTTTTTTTAGTCAGGAAGAGAGCAAGGGATGAAAGTACTATATTGACACTCCAAAATGGGTCTTCCAACATCTCAGGAGAGGCATCTACACACATTACCCTTAGAACCGAAGGAGGAGCAGTCAGGGGGGCCACCCTCATTGGGCCACCTCAGAACCATGGGTCCTACACTCCCCCAGGCAGCAACGAGAGAACCAGAATTTGAACTTTGAAGGATCTCTCTCCAAATGGGGAGGGATTTGTCTGTCGCGATATCGCGTACGGACAGATTTGGGTAATTTGCACGTCCGCTGTATTACTGGATGTGATAGCCATCTCGCATATTCGAATCCTAATTCTTCTTCGCCCGTGATGATCGTGATAAGCTAAGCTAATGAACAAAATATTACTTGATCTCATTTTTTTTTCCCATCTTCGCTTCGCAGGTGGACAAAGAGCAGGTATGCCTATTTGAACCAGCCAGCGGTGCAATCCATGGAACAACCGGAGGCAGCGACCAAACGCACCTCCACTTACATACCAAACGCCTGCTTCTACCCTGCCGTTCCAACAAATCCCTGCTCAGCACTCGGTGTTTTCTAGGATTTGATGGGAAAGATGGCCCTCCCTCGTGACGCCCCACGGATCATTAATCTAATAAGCATATGTATCTCTTCCTTTTTTTCTGTTTTGAAAACATATATAAGAAGCAATTATGTATCGATTTGACGTTTTTAGATATGATCAGTTTGCTATATTTTGAGACTCGCTGAACTTGTTCCACTTCTTCAGTGTGTGTGCATTGTAAAAGCTCTTGCTGCTGTGTTCCCTCGATACGAGATCTGAGTGTACGATCGAGAGCATGTCAATCCTAACTCTCATAACTTAAATGGGTTATATTTGTTTGACGAAATTAAAGGGCATTGTTCGACGAAATGAGAGCTAGCTGGATGCCATGTACGTGGAATAGCGGTTAATTATTTTGAGGAAAGGATAGTGGAGGCCGGTGTATTTAATTAGGCCCTCTTGGTTAACGGAGCGGGGATACCGTGTTTGACCCCTCTCGGTTGAACGCGATGCCCGGGCTAGATTAGTGGCGTGTGTGTGAGAGTGTGAATCTCTCCCTCATTCTCTCTCATCAGATTAAACAGTCACTCGACAGTTCGATTAACAAAGAGAGTCTTAATGATATTTATGCACTATTTGAATTAATCCAGTGATATGTCTGTTAATATATTTTTAAGAATAACTTTTTTATAAATTCACCTCTAACAATAATTTTCGTGAAAAAATTCATTAATTATTTTGAGGAAAGGGTAGTGGCGGTTTATTTAATTAATGAGACATCTATACCTCTACAGTTCTACTTTCAACGTGAAGGATGTTGGGTAACAGTGGATTTAACTTATTTTGGAAGCAATCATCTTTCGCCAATTTAATTATAGGAAGTTTTACTTGGGAGCTTGGAAACATATATAAAACATGTGTAAATGACTTGCAAGTTAAGCTTAATATCCTCCTCTGAGAGTACCAGTCCTGAAACTTCTGAATGATCAAAGTTGTTGTGATTACAATGGGCGCTACAAATGTGTTATGTCGTGTAAATCAATTATGTCACACTTTGGTTCTCAACCAAAAGTTATGGACCGGAGCACCATATAACGAAGAAAATAACGAGAGACTAGCAAACATGTGTTTTTGAAAAATATTTATATACCTCTGAAAAATATCCGAATTATCACTATACTCCCATCATTATGAAACTAGTAAAATGAACGCGCTTCGCGCGTAGATTTATTTTAAATTTTTTAAAAATAATATAATAATATTTTCAATCATTTTGATCTATGACAAGAAAAATAAGTGACTAAAAAAATAAATTAAATGTGGGAGATACGGTTATAAAAAATGAATGTTACTATTACAATATCCAAATGATGAGACCAACTTCATCTTATCAGCTCATTCATACTATAAGAAAGGGCAAAGTAATATAAAACCTCACATCACATTACATTAAAAAAATAAGCAAGAGAATAATTTTCTACCAAAAGGTATCATAAATAAGCATCACATAACCAATGTACCAAGTCCGGCCCCTTTAATAAAATTTGTCGACTTCTGAATATATATATATATATATATATGATGTTATCTTTTTCCACATATTAATTAACATTCTTCAATTCTATTTCTCTATCAAGCATATTAGATATATAAATCTTTCATCGTACGTGGTCCAGACAGTTGACGATGTATTATCATATTAAAGATTTAAAGGGGAAGATGAGGAGATATGGACCCGCTCGGCACGCATCAGACATGCTCGTGGGATAGACATAACGCTAAGATGAGCGTTAATTTAAGTCAAATAGGTGGAGGCAGATACACGTCAAGGATATAACATAACCAGCTCATATTATATATCAAAGAGCGTGAATTTATTTTAATTTTTTATGTTAAATAATAAAAATTTAGATATTAAATATATAATACATAAATAGTTTAAAAATATACTACGAGAACCAAAATACATAAATAGTAAACTCATATTGTGATTGAATGCCAGAGCACATAACCTATTTTAGTCAAATTCTAGAAACAAGTCTCATTTTAGTTAAGTAACAAGCCTAATGTCGAGGACGTTATAAGAAATGCTTATGGGTAATGAATATTAGTGGTACAATTATTTGTTTGACTGTAAGGAGGTTCATAAGGAATAACTACTACAAGAGGAATGCCTCTTTGCTAGTGCATCTCGGGCAGACTATTTAAAAAAACTTTTGTCGGAATTTAATAGAGAATCTCACGACAGTAGAACTCACACTTATAGACCAAGGGTGGATGAACATCACGAAGTTTGTCTTTTTCTTTGCTTCTTTCTTTATTTGATGTCAATATATCACAACCAGTAAGTGTATTGCAGAGACTCAAATGAAATGTTTGTTTGCTACCCTTCTATGAGAAGTACAGAGTGATGGGGAGTGGCTGGCATGGTATTGGCTACACGCAACAGCCGATGATGGAGGCATTCAGAACCGATAGTTGATAGAGGTACTCAATGCTCTCCAACCCAAGCATTATGGACTATGATCACCAAAACCAGTCTATGGGCCTGCTATATGTGAGCTCTTATCTACAAAGAGAACTTAACCAATTCTCTTTTTCCCAGGTTACAATTTATCTCAGTGATATTCCCTGATTGAAAGGCAAATCCCTAATTTGTTATCAATGGAGAGTGGACAATGGAAATTAAAATTTAGACAGACGTGGGGCCGCTCTGTAATTTATTGTTGTACTCTGAACCTTCGAATGTAAATGATGCAAACTTACCGGAACGACGTCCTTAGTGCTATGGATCATGAAATTTGTGACCATTTTTTTTTCAAACTATAATGACAATACAGTTGAAATGTACATATATAAATATAAGATGAACCCAAGTCATCCTAAGGTGAGAATCTGTTTTAAAAAATCAAAAAAAATTAAATGTTACACTATAATTATAGTTGTAAGTATACTTAGTACATGTGTTGTTGTGTGCATTTCTATTTATGTAATTCCTATCATAGTTATCGTCAAAGTACAGTCTCTCCAAGTCTGCTGATAAAGGTCAAATTAGAGGGCATATGTACCTCCAAACAATTTTGCAGTTGCTTCTAGAAAAAACAATCTGAACCTCAACCTGATCCGCATCTGTATCTAATTTATTTCATACTTATCTAATTATATGTTTCACAGACGTCGAGAGATTCTAACAAATAAGCGTTTGTTTAGAATAGATACCGCGTTTACTTTTTATCTGTAAAAAAATATAAATTAGGACAGTATAAAAGTTGAAGCTAACAAAAAAGGATCTTAAAGATGCCGCAGGGAGTCGATTAAGAACACCGTAATCCGAAAATCTTCATATTGCTGATTTCACAATCTTTTTTTTGTCATAAAACATTGTCAATTTAAGTGCTATTTTTTCCCGTCAGAGAAAGTGTCGCCAGACCATCGATTATGTTAATCAGAAGAAACATTACGAATAAAAAACTCCATATCTCGGTCGTTAGTCGTTCCACATTATAATTCTCCAAACCCTTGTCAAGAAACTTGGGCCAGAAAAAATCGATAAAAGAATAGTTCTTTTTCTCCCATGCCCGGGAAAAACCTCGCCACAACATTGCGCTGTTTATCGGATGGGATAGTTTGGACAACCGACGCTGTCGGGGACATGACAAAGGTGGCTCCTCATTACCAGGTGGAAGATTGGAGCTTCCCCTTATCCCAAACAGAAGCGTCCTCCCAAACAACAGCAGCACGACGACGATGAGGCATAGAGCAGCGGTGGTGGGGAGCGGTGCCGGCGAAGGACCCTGCAGAACATCCATGCCGAGACTGGGAAGTGGGAAGGGGATGGGGCAGGTGGGCACAGCGGCAACAATGGCTGGATGAATGGCGAGTGGGGTTCTCATATTTATCACCGTGGCTAAGTTCTGGAATCTCCTCTTGTGTTGGGGTGGATATCTCTCTTCTTGGCAGAGTCCGGTTGAGAGAATCGAACCGGAACTAAATTTAAAAGTTACACATTAAACTGGCGGAAAAAAATCGTTGTCATCGTATTGATATTTTATCGGTACGATATGATATAGTATCATACCGCACTATATCATTGTGTATCATGAATAAAAAATTATATAATAAATATATGATATATTAAAATATGATAAAAATTATATGTGATTCATTAATTAGTAAGTGCGTTAAATATTCTTGAAGATAAGAGTTTAAAACTCATTGTTATTCTGAGTTTTTTACTTTCTTTCTTAAAAAATAAATGAAAATGAGTCTTCATGAGTTTTAAACATGAGTTTTAACATTTTAAAAAAATGTTGTAAATTAATTTACTTATAAAATAATATTTTATATAAAATAATCTATATAATATTTTAAAAAATAAGTAGTATATCGATTACGTATCACGCACGAGTCATATCGATCATCAATTGATATGGTCCGATATGTACGTATCGTATCGAGTCGTCAAATCTTGATATATACGTATATATGTCTCATATTCTAGTGCTTTATTTTTTATTCTCATACTTTTATAAAAAATAACATTATTTTGTCTCCATTTCTCATGTTTTAATGTCTGAGACTTGATTAAATATTTTATTATAAATATAAAATATAAGAATTTAGAAAAGTATAAGATATAATATGAAATATTTTAAGAGTGTATATCACCATTTTTATTTGTGAATACTAAATAAATTTTAAATAATTTAATTCACTTTGCATTAAGTTAAACAAGGGACAAACTATGTTAAAGTTAATACAATTTATTATGAGAGTACATATAATAATATGAGGAATATAAGGTATAGATAAAATAAGATAGTTCTGAAAGTGGGTACATATAATTATCTCCTTTTCAATGTACTCTCGAACCCTGCGCAGCCGCCGCATCGAAAGGGCAAGGACACTGTTCGAGAGTTGCTCGGTGGAAGCGCGCGTTAACAGAGAGGGGCTGTGTGCTTCTGCAACCTGCTTCTTGTTCCCTTTTGTGTTTTCTCCGTCGGATTTCTTCGCATTTATCCGATCTCAGCTCGAAAAGTTGCTCCTTTTGGCCTCTGGGCTCCTCCATTTTCTCAGGTAATCCCTTCTTCCTGATATAAAGCTCCTGGGTTCGAGCTGTGGAGGTTGTTGGGTTTGGATAGCATAAGCCAGGTCGATTCTTTTTCTGCTCCTTATTCTTCTTATTGTTGATAAACTGGGTAGATGTTGATTTTTGTATACATGCACGCATATGATGCCTCAAAGAGAGATCCAGACTCCATTTTTTTCATCCTTTTGTGCATATTCTTGTGTTCCTTGTTCTAAAGATGATGTTTTGCTATTCCCGGAGGGTTTTGTTTGAGGGGCTGAGGATTGAATGGCGAACATCGACATAGAGGGGATATTGAAAGAGTTGCCCAACGATGGACGGGTGCCCAAGACCAAGATCGTGTGCACTCTGGGGCCGGCATCACGGTCGGTTACGATGCTGGAGAAGCTGCTGAGGGCCGGTATGAACGTTGCTCGTTTCAACTTCTCCCACGGGACGCACGAGTACCACCAGGAGATGCTGGACAACCTCAGGATTGCCATGCAGAACACCCAGATCCTGTGCGCCGTCATGCTTGACACCAAGGTGTGTGAGTGTGCATTTTCTTGATTGATATTTGACTCCTGTTTCTGTTATTTCTTTCCCTTTCTCTGCGTCATGCCAAGACATATTAAATCAGAAAAGGTTAGCTTTTGACAAACTTTATTTCCAAAATTAAGTGAAAAGTGAATAATGCATGGGAGTAGAATCATCAGACAGTATAGACGATGCCTGGTTTGCGGATGATTCAGCACAAAGAGACTGGATTAATGTGGATTGTTCTCATATTTATCACCATGGCGAAGTTACCGGAATCTCTTCTCGTGTTCGGTGGATATCTCTCTTCTTGACAGAATCCGGGTTGAGAGAATCGGACCGAACTAAATTTAAAAGTTACACATTAAACCGGCGGAAAACGTTAAACCGGCGGAAAAAAACCGTTGTTTTCTCTTATAGTATATAGTATAGATTTACCTTTAAACTCCCAAAAACCCTTAACATGAGTTGCCATGCCCCCGAAGTTGCTTGCCATTTTGACGGAGGTAACAATCCATATGCTTGAATCGTTTTACCGCCCCCGCCCCCCTCTCGCATCCCTTCTTTGTAGCGAGAGAGCAAGAGAAGGCCGCAGCAGTCCTCTCTGGTGACGGCGAGAGATGAGAGAGAGGGAGAGGGATGGAAAGCATGGATCTCCGATGAGAGAGAGAGAGAGAGAGAGAGAGAGCAGTGATCTCTAGGTAGGAGGCCGCTAGAGTCAGAGGTGGCCACCGGATTGGTGATAGAGGGAGAGGGGTAGATCAGGAGGGAGGGGGAGATCCAAAGGGAGTAAGGGTCTAGACATGGAAGGGGAGGGGGAGGGGGCGCAAGGTCCAGCAATGGAGGGGGGGGGGGGAGATGAGGAGGGGGAGTCGGGTCCGGTGACGACGATAGGTAGAGAGATTGGGAGGAGGAGTCTGGCGATGGAATGGGAGGCGGAGATCAGGAGATCGAGAGGGGGAGGGGGAGGAGGCACCGTGTCCGACAATGGAGGGGGAGGGGGAGATGAAGAGGGAGAAGAGGTCCGACGATGGCGATGGACGGGGAGATCGGGAGGGGAAGTCTCGGGTCTGACGATGCAGAGATCGGGAGGGAGGGGAAGGGGGAGATCTGGAGGGCCATGGCAGTCCTCTCTGGCGTCGGTGAGAGAGCAAGAGAGAGAGAGAGAGGGAGAGAGAACAAGGATCTTTACCTCTCCTATCGTGTGTCACCAACCAACCTCTGGTCTCCCCCTCTGATGATAGAGGTTTCTCCATTGGTGGCCGATGGAGATCGTCGTTGGACGGGTCTCTCAATTTCCTCGACCTCACCGGTGAGCACACAGGAAGAAAGGGCCATCGTTTCTTCATGATCAGCAAGACGTTAAGGAAGCACATCTCTCTCTCTCTCTCTCTCTCTCTCTCTCTCTCTCTCTCTCTCTCTCTCTCTCTCTCTCTCTCTCTCTCTCTCTCTCTCTCTCTCTCTCTCTCTCTCTCTCTCTCTCTCTCTCTCTCTGTGTGTGTGTAGGTTGAGAGAGGGTTGAGAGAGAGAGAGAGAGAGAGAGAGAGAGAGTTTACTAGAGATAAGTTAGTCATTTAATCTCTGTTGACTCACCTGAGATTAATCACCGTGACAGTCTACGGGGACACAATTAGGAGTCGTTTAAATTTTTGAGGGTTTACAGATAAATTTCACAAAGGTGGAGATATAGTGATAATTTAAATATTTTTAAAAGATATACAGATAATTTTTCTCTTTTTTAAAAAAAATGATAAATTATGCCATCCTATTTTATTAAGTATAAATAGAGGTAGCATTATGATAAATTTCTCACCGGCCGATGCTGACTACAAGATAAACTACTTCGCCACAACTTTCTCTTAAAAAAATCTAAAAATGCCAAAAGCCACACAACTCCGAACAAGCTGCCCAAGAATCATAATGTAGCAAATGACGCGGCAGATTTGGTTCACCTAGACCGCATTAAGCCCAATATTTTAAGGTTGGCGAAGGGCTTCATTTTTAAAATAATTCTCTGAATTGTTACACTTTTATTTTGAATTTGAACTCCCAACTCCGCGGCTTTCTCCACCAATATTCCTGATCAGTTCAATTTAAGCGACAAATCTCATCTTTATCTTCTTATTAACTAATATTATTAGCGTTAACTAATCATAGTATCATACTAATTAATCCTATTAGTGCTAATTAATAAATATATTTATAATTATCGTTAAATATTCGATTATTAGAGTACTAATTAACATTACTAGTACTGCTAATTAATTATGCTAGTTAATGTTATTAGTGTGAACTAATCATATTAATTAATCTTATTAGTGTGAATTAATATTATTAGCACCAACTAATCATGTTAATCAATCTTATTAGTACTAATTAGTAAATATATTATTTAATTACTATTAAATAATTAATTATTATAGTGACACTTAATCTTATCATGCTAATTACCATTATTAGTGCTAATTAGATATATTGATTAACATTATTAGTGCTAATTAGTTATACTAATTAATGTTATTAGTGCTAATTAATCATGTAAATTAATCTTATTTGCGACAATTAATAAATATATTATATAATTATCACTAAATAATTAATTATAATTATCTCATTATTACTAATGAAGAATTAATCATGCTAGAATTAATAATATTAGTGTTAATCATGATCAATAAGAATTAATATATTAAATAAAATTAACAATATTGATGTTAATTATGACCATTGAAGAGAAATATTAATACTAATCATAATCAATAAGAAGGACAAAATAATCTTTTCTAACGCTTATTCTCATTCGTACGTCTATTTTTTATCAAATAGGTAATAAGGATATCACCATATTGATATCTCGCATACCAAACGTACACGAGAATAAGGATGGAGATAAATTAACTCGAAACGACTTACACCTATTCTCCTCAAAACTTATCCCCGAATCAAATGAGACTTGAGAGTCCCAAACCCTGCTTGGGTACATAGTTAGTCCTAGAAAGTTAATTATTTTTTACTATTTTTATGGTTTGATTGAGAGTTTAGATTAATCTGGTTATATGGAGGATTAATTCCGAACTTACTCGTGATTTTGAAATCACATGAGAAGGTGGGGTAGAGTTAACCCCCCTATGAATGCACCTTATCTCTCCTATTTCTTTACGTTTGAAACTAAATTATTAAAACTTTAATGATCTTTAAATTTAATTAGTAATATTATTGACAATTTTATCAATTTTTTATTATTGTAATGATATATTTATCATATAAATTTTATTAAAAATAGTTAAAAAATTTTAAAAAATAAAAATATGAAGTGAACAGTAACATTTAAAGAAATTTTTGATTTTTAAATTTTCATTAGTGAGATTAATGATGTTATTTATAAAAATATTTCTATGGTAGGTTTATTTTACATAATATATTAAAAATAATTTAAAATCTAATTAAAATAAAAATTTTAAGAAGAACAAAAATCTAAACCCATGATTAATGATATTTTTGTCTTTTAAATTTTAATTAGTAGGATTAATTATGTTATTTAACAAAATTTATTTAAGATATATTTTAATGTATATAAATTAAATTAAAGTAAAAATATTAAGATTAACGATAACTCAAACTCGTAATTAATGACATTTATGTATTTTAAATCTTAATTAGGGAGATTAATTATGTTATTTATTAAAAAGTTATTTTAAAGATATATTAATTGTGATGAATATAGTAAAAATAATTTAAAAATTAAATTGAAATAAATTTTTTTAAGATGAATAGTAACCTAAATCCGGAATTAATGACGTTTATATAGTTTAAATTTTAATTAGTGATATTAATTATGTTATTTATCAAAAAATTTTAAATATATATTTATTTTATAAAATATATTAAAATATTTAAAATTTTAAATAAAATGAAAATTTTAAGATAAATATTACCCTCAACTCGTAATTAATGATGTTTTTAATTTTAAATTTTACTTATTTGAGATTAATTATATTATTTATTAAAAAATTTAACAAGTTATATTTATTTTATAAATTATATTAAAAATATTTAAAAAGTTAAAGTAAAATAAAAATATTAAGATGAACAATAACTTAACTCGTAATTAATGACGTTTCTATATTTTAAATTTTAATTGTTGACATTAATATTTCATTTATCAAGAACTTTTTTTTGCAAGGTATATTTATTTTATAGAATATATTAATAATAAAAATCAAAATAAAATAAAAAATTTAAGATGAATAGTAATCTAAGCATGTAACTAATGGTGTTCTTGTGTTTTAAATTTTAATTAGTGATATTAATTATGTTATTTATCAAAAATATTTTTATTTTTACAATATATTTAACTTATACTATATATTAAAATATTTAAAAGATCGAAATAAAATAATTTTTTTAAAGTGAACATATGTCTATGAGTAAAAAAATCTAAGAAAGAGGGATAAACGTGACATTTTAACTGGCATTATTATAGAGTTAACCTATTACGTATTAAATCAATAAAAAATATGTTATTCCACCTCTTTAATTCTTGATTAACTCTTCTCTTATCAAACTAAAAATAAACTAACTCTCGAACTAAGCACGTTAAGTTCATTCACAAAAGTCCCAACGCCCTACCAAAAGTAAGGCCAAATGTTGTGACCCCGACTAGAGTTTGATCCAAAAGATAATCGTGTAACTCCTACTTGGAGTAACATTATCATCGCCTTCTTTGTTCTCTACACAACTCTAGGATGTGTGTCATATCGGATTCCCTCTCATCGGGAATGAGTCAACATTATCATCGCCCTCCCGTCGCTCGGGTGCGGCGTATTGGGGCCTCTAGTCTCGAAGCTCTCGGCAGAATTTCGCCTGGGCTCGGATTTCCTGGCGGAGCTTATCTAGGTCACCGGGGGTGACCACTTGTCGGGGGTGCGCAGAAGAAGCTTCTTGCAATCCTCGGCGAGAATTGGGTCCCTGATGGGAACCCCGTCCCCAGTTGTTGGCGTTACGGAGGCTTCCACGGGGCGCCATAGCCTTTCGCTCGTCCTCCCACAGACGGCGCCAAGAAGTGTAGCGGTAGGAAAATGGTTCCTAGGCCACGTACTGTTAGTGTTGGTGTGCTGCAGGCCAATTTAGGGTCGGGTAGACCCGATATATGTACGATCTTGTTCATTATTAATAAAGTGGTGTTTGAGCGTAAATATGCGATTGTGTTACTTTACGTTGTCCCTAGGATATGTGGTTGTAAAGTCAGCTCGAGATGGGATCTCGAACATGAGATTGACTTTACATGTACACATGCCTTAAACTGTTCCTGGTTGGAGGGTAATCACTCGGGGACTTTGATTACCTATTAAACCAGTACACATGATGTGTCAGTGACCAGTCTCATGGTCATTGGTGCGGGACACCAACACATATGTGTAGGTGTATGTCCTTGGAGGATATACACTGAACTGATCCGCTATTGGATCTTCAGATGGTTGATTATACCTAATGTCAACTGAAGATCCAACTGTCTCAGTAGCATCGTTGGTCCTTTGACCTGAGACATTGATCGGATCTTACACGAGGACTGGAATGGTTTAATTACTTAGCTAAGTGACTTTAACCATAAGTCATGAGTTGCCGAGTCATTAACCACTCCAGGATACGTGTGAAGATCATCAATGGTCAAGAAGGGATCGCTCACTGTCGGGTATATATCAGACAGTTAATGGGTCATGACATTGACGCTCCGTTAAATCCCTGGCCAGGGTCGTGTGAGTTCGTTTAGAACGGACGTCATACACTTTAAGGAGGTCATAGTCAAATGGCACGATCATGGGGTTTGACAGAAACCATACCCTCGATCGTACCAGACTCATAGAAGGAGCGAGGGATTAAATCGATGCGGTAACTGTGGACTCACAGGTTCCAGACAGGCTGGTTTTAAATCCGACGTCCTCTAGGATCACGCAGATTTACTTGACCCAACGTGATCAAAGGTTCGGAATAAATTAAACTATTCTTCAGCTCTAGTAGAAGCGAAGAATACGTTTAATTTACTTCTAATTGAGAATTAGAAGTTAATGGGCCTTAAACTAGAGTGACTATGGGCCTAGAGGATCACACACAATGGATTCTTGGGTGACGGATTATTATTATACAAATGTATGTATTATTTCTATTTATTTCCTTTTGGAAAGGAGTGTAAATGGAGCTTAATACATATGAATAATAGTAGATATGATATATATATAATTTTGGTCTTTTGGAGCCCTTTTAGAAAATGACCAAACTCTATATATAGCATCCTACGTGAGTTCATTTGAACTCTTCTCTTCCAACCCTTTAAGCTAATCAAGTATTAAAGCTTAAAGGAGAGGATTAGCCTCCCCCTTTCTCCCTCTTGCTCTCTCTCTCTCCAGAAGGTGATAGAGCTGGGGAAGGTCGTGCCGGGGAGGTACCGTCGCTGCGCAAGGGTCCATGTGGATCTGCTCTCGAGGCCGTACAGCTGTGCGGCTCGATATTCTGCATCGGGCATCGCGGACAGCATCGTTCCGCGCAAGGTGAAACACGCAACCCGTAATTAGGGTCTTAGAAACACCGATTAGAGCACAAATTAAGCTTTCCATAGCACCGCGATCGGGCAAATAAATTTTTGTTATCCGCTGCGTTGCCCGATAGTGCTGTGCGAAACCTTACAGTGGTATCAGAGCCAGGTTCGCGCTCTAGTCGGTGTTTTATCGCCGTTTAGAATCATGTTTTGGGGGTAATCTAAATCTTCAATTATTATTTAAAGACAGGAGTGCTGGGCATTTCTGTTCTTCCTGGATGCTGGGCATCAGGGCAGCAAATTTTTTTTGTAAATATATATATATATATATATTATCGTCGCCGGGCGCAGTGCGCAGGCGGGCGCAGCGAGCCGGCAGGTGCACCCGCGTGGGAGGGCGCCGCCCACGCGGGGCAGCCCGCGTGGCGGGCGCACACGGGACGCACGCTGGCGGGCGCCCGCAACGAGGGAGGTCAACTCCCGCGCGCGCAAGCGCAGCCCACGCGCGCGGAGTTGACCCGGTTGTATTTTTTTAATTTAAAAAAAATTTTTTTATTTTTAATTTATGGTTAAGATAATTATATATATATATATATATATATGGGATATATATATAGAAATACACTGTAAATTAAATCAAATTTTATCTAGTAGGTTAATTGTGTTATCTCGATGGTAAATATCAAATGTTAAATTTTATTTAACCGTGTTGAATTTACCGAGGTGAGATAATTACTATTTACCTTGAGATAAAATAGTAATAATTGAAGTTACTTCAGTAAAATTTAAGTTTTTAAATTTTTAATTATCAGATAATTAGAAAATTTAAATTTTAAATTTTATTGAAGATAAATATAGAAAATTCAATTATTTGAATTTTAATTCTTAGATAAGTATTAAATTCAAATTTTGAGTTTTAGAAAATTACTAATTGAGGATAATTGCATTATTTTAAATTTATTTTTAAACAAAATTATTGGATAATTAGTTTGAATTTAAATTTAAATTAATGACATATTTAAATTTTGAATTTAAATTTGATTATTAGATAATTAAATTTAAATTTAAATTTAATTAATTATCTCAATTACATGCCCCTGCAGAAAATGATGGTTCTTTACGTGCTCTACTTTATTTACCTTGTATTGGCCTGCTTGTCTGTTTAATTTTTATTAATCATGCTTCGATTTTTAAAATTAAACAAAGTTGGCCTGTTTTTGTTTGCACATCCCATTTTTAAATTCAAAAATAAGGATTATTTTCAGAAAATAACCCTTGATTGATTTTATTTAAATGGGTTGGCAAGTGATCATGGAATTGGATTAATGTAATTAATTGGGGTCTGCGAACCTCCTTTCTCTCTCTGCTAAAATTTCAATGTACTTCTATCTTCCTCCATTGTTGTACTCGCCCTAAGGGCTTCTGAAATTTTATTTGATATGTAATTTACTTTTTCCGGCCTGCGTGCTGTGTAAAAGTTGTAATTACTGCGGCGTCAGAGTTTGAAAGCGCGGAGCACACCCGGCGAGGACGATCCAGCTACTTCGGAAGCGGGCCGGATGTCTTAGTTACATTAGGATTAAGTCCATGATCACTTGCGTTTTATTTTTGTATTGGATGTATTTATTTTGTGTAAACTACTAGGTACGGTAAATATATTGGATATATTTATATTACCACCTAGGGTGAGATCAAGATAAAATTAAATTCCCTCGCGCTTAAATTTTAGATCTGGTAAGCGTGACTCTAGGAGTCGACGTGGCCCTCCATCATTATGGAGTGAATGAACGTCTTCATTTCATGATTTGTTGTGCTTTCCACAAGGTCCATGAGTTTGGGGGCGGATTAAACTCCAAGGCTCGGCCTCAATGGGGTGAGGAATTGAACTCGGCTTGTTGTGCTTTCCACAAGGGTCGGGTCATGAACTCATTACTATGTAGTAATGATGGTTAGATCTAACCGAGAATATCCTTTGTTGTGCTTTCCACAAGGGGATGATTTCTCGGGGGACGAATATCAGATATTGTATTAGATGCAAGTGCCTGTTGACTGCCCTTGAGATGGAGTATGGTTTGTTGTGCTTTCCACAAGGTCGTACATCAGTCTCGTTGGATTCCGACCCACTAGGTTGATCTCGCTGATCTCCCGTTCTATATACTGAGGGTTATAACGTTCGATCGAAAAATAGTGGGACTAACTAAGATAGAAAATCACATCTAAGTTAGAATTTGAACACATGCTAAGTTATCTTTTATTTCTTATCCAGATTACAATGTCGTCGTCCAACCCCCTCCGCGGCATCTTGGATGCAAATCGCTTAACTGGACCGAACTACTCGGATTGGCTGCGTAATCTACGCATAGTCCTTACCGCCGAAAAGATTACGTACGTGTTGGACACGGTTCATTCTGAGCCAGCTCCTGATGCCGACGAGGGCGAGTTACTGGCTTATGTCAAGTGGTCTGAGGACTCCTCCCTTGCCCAATGTTACATGTTGGCCTCTATGGCTCCCGAGCTACAGAGGTAATTTGAAAAGACTGATTGTAGAAGTATACTTCTCAATCTACGTCAACTCTTCGGGGAGCAGGGTAGGATTGAGAGGTATGACATCTCCGAAAGATTTTTCAGGACACGGATGTCTGAGGGTTCATCAGTACAGGCCCATGTACTGAAAATGATGGAGTGGATTGAAAGACTCAATGCATTGGGGTTCAAGTTGGATCTTGAACTATACATTGATCTTATACTTCAGTCATTGCCCGATTTCTTTTCTTCCTTCATCATAAACTTTAACATGAATAGAATTGATGCAACTCTCCCGGAGCTGCTCAATATGTTAAAGAGTGCTAAAGGAACCATGCAGAAAGATAAACCATCTTCGTCTGTAATGATTGTTGGCCGGGCCAACAAGAAAAGGAAGGCATCTCAAATATCCACCATGAGTAACAAAGTGAAGGGAAAGAAAAAGGCCACAGGTAAGCAAATCGGCAAAGTTGACAAAGAGAATGGCAAGAAGAATGAAAAGGAAGACAAATGTTTTCGATGCGGAGAAACTGGGCATTAGAAAAAGAATTACAAGGTAATTATAAATGAAGGTATTTTTATCATAGACCTTAATTTGTCATATATGGAATCCACATCATGGGTATTAGATACTGGATGTGCATCTCATATCTGCAATTCTGTGCAGATGTTGACAAATAGAAGACGATTGGGCAAAAAGGAGATTGAACTGAGGATGGACAATGGAGCTTTAGTTGCTGCCAAAGCTGTCGGGACTGCACGTCTCAGTTTACCTTCAGGAGTCATTCTGGAGCTGAATGACTGTTATTATGTTCCTAATATTATTAAGAACATTATTTCAATCTCTGGTCTGTATAACATTGGATATACATTGACTTTTAATAGTATTGGGTGCTCTATAATGAATAATTGTTTGATTATAGCCAATGGTTCATTAGTCAATAGACTATATGTATTAGATACACGTTCTGATGTTATGCAATTTTCCAATGCTGATGAAGTGAATTCTGCATATCTATGGCATTCTAGACTTGGTCATGTAGGTGAAAAAAGAGTCTCTCACTTACATTCAAATGGGTATTTGAATTCGTTCGAATACAAGCTATTTGATACCTGTGAGTCGTGTCTCATGGGGAAAATGACCAAGGCTCCCTTTGGTGGACATGATGAGAGGGCTGTTGACCTTCTCGAGCTCATACACTCGGATGTGTGTGGACCCATGTCCATAGAGGTAAAAGGAGGTTATCTCTATTTCATTTCTTTTATTGATGATTTCTCTAGATATGGCTATGTGTATTTAATGAGGCATAAGTCACAAGCCTTTGAGAAGTTTAAGGAATACAAGAATGAAGTAGAGAAACAGACATGTAAAAATATTAAGGCTCTTCGATCAGATCGAGGAGGTGAATACTTAAGCCATGAATTCACTTCTTATCTTAAAGACAATGGAATACTTTCTCAGTGGACTCCACCGTATACACCACAGCACAATGGTGTATCCGAAAGGAGAAACAGGAACTTGTTAGACATGGTCTGATGCATGATATCTATGTCAGGACTACCCTTGTCTCTCTAGGGCTATGCGTTAGAGACTGCAGCTTATTTATTGAATAGGATATCAAGTAAATCAGTTCCTTCTATACCGTATGAGATATGGAAGGGCAGGAAACCAAATTTTAATCACATTAAAATTTGGGGGTGTCCTGCCCATGTAAAGAAGAACGATAGTGATAAGCTTGAGTCGAGAACCGATAAGTGTAGGTTTGTGGGATATCCAAAGGAGACATTTGGATATTATTTCTATCACCCTTCTGAGCAAAGGGTCTTAGTGGCTAAGAGAGCTGTATTTCTGGAAATATAATATCTACTCCAGAAAAATAGTGGGAGCCAGATAGAATTGACGAGGTCCAAGAACCACAACCCATAGACACAAACTCATTAGATGAGACTGTATCGGTTGATCCTATTCAGAGTGAAACACTGACACTACGGAGATCTGGTAGACTACCAAGAGAACCTGACAGATATGTTGGACATGTCTCAGAGGGGTCCTCTAAGGTATGTATCGATGAGGATGATGATCCTCAGTCGTACCAGGAGGCGATCCGTAGTGTAGACTCCGAGAAATGGCAAGAGACAATGATTCAGAGATCCAGTCCATGTACACCAACAAAGTTTGGAACTTAGTTGATGTACCTGAAGGGAAGGTCCCTATCGGCTGCAAATGATTTTCAAAAGGAAAATCGGTGCAGATGGACAGGTTGACACATACAAGGCTAGACTAGTGGCAAAAGGATATCGTCAAAGGCAAGGCATTGACTATGACGAGACTTTTTCGCCGGTAGCCATGGTTAAGTCAATCAGAATCCTCCTTGTCATTGCTGCATACCTGGATTATGAGATCTGACAAATAGATGTGAAGACAGCTTTTCTTAATGGAATTCTGTCAGAAGAGGTGTACATAGTACAGCCTGAAGGATTCACCTCCAAGCTACATCCTAATAAGGTATGCAAACTTCAAAAGTCCATTTATGGATTAAAGTAAGCATCTAGAAGCTGGAACTTAAGATTTGACGAGGCTGTCAAATCTTTCAACTTCATTCGGAATGAAGATGAACCTTGTGTTTACAAGAAGGTCAGTGGGAGCTCTGTGACCTTCTTGGTCCTTTATACTGATGACATCTTACTCATTGGGAATGATATAGAGATGTTGACATCAACTAAATCTTGGTTGTCCAAGACTTTCTCCATGAAGGATTTGGGAGAAGCATCCTATGTGCTGGGCATAAGGATCTATCGAGATAGATCTAAAAGGATGCTAGGATTATCCCAATCCATGTACATAGACACTATCCACAAAAGGTTTAGGATGAAAAATTCCAAGAGATGTCTCATTCCCATGAGACATGGAATTTGCCTATCCAAGGGGATGAGGCCTAAAACTTCTGAGGAGGTGGCACACATGAATAAGGTACCCTATGTTTCGGCGATAGGGTCAATCATGTATGCAATGCTATGTACACGGCCTGATGTTGCCAATGCTTTAAGCATTGTCAGTAGATATCTGGCAAATCCAGGCGAAGAGCACTGGAAGGCAGTAAAGGGCATCCTTAAGTACCTGCGAAGGGTTAAGGATCTTTTTCTGCTTTATGGAGGAGATGACCTACAGCTTAGAGCTTGCAAAGACCCTAGTTTCCAGTCAGATCCAGATGACTGTAAATCCATGTCTGGGTTTGTATTCATGTTGAATAGAGGGGCAGTCAGTTGGACAAGCTCCAAGCAAGATACGACTGCAGACTCGACGACTGAGGCAGAATATATTGCTGTAGCTGAAGCTGCTAAGGAAGCCGTCTGGATGAAGAAATTCATCTTGGAACTTGGCGTAGTTCCCGAGATATCAGCTCCCATCCCATTATTTTGTGATAATAATGGGGCAATCGCCCAGGCGAAGGAACCGAGATCTCACCAAAGGTCGAAGCATATTCTCAGGCGCTTCCACCTTATTCGGGAGATTGTTGATCGTGGAGATGTGACGGTAGAGCGTGTACCGTCAGAAGATAACATAGCAGATCCACTGACTAAGCCTTTAACACAGACTATATTTAAGCGTCATCGGGATAAGATGGGCCTCAAAGTTGTGGGCAATTGGCTGTAGTTCAAGTGGGAGATTATTAGTGTTGGTGTGCTACAGGTCAATTTAGGGTCGGGTAGACCCGATATATGTACGATCTTGTTCATTATTAATAAAGTGGTGTTTGAGCGTAAATATACGATTGTGTTACTTTACGTTGTCCCTAGGATATGTGGTTGTAAAGTCAGCTCAAGATGGGATCTCGAACATGAGATTGACTTTACATGTACACATGCCTTAAACTGTTCCTGGTTGGAGGGTAATCACTCAGGGACTTTGATTACCTATTAAACCAGTACACATGATGTGTCAGTGACCAGTCACATGGTCATTGGTGTGGGGCACCAACACATATGTATAGGTGTATGTCCTTGGAGGATGTACACTGAACCGATCCGCTATTGGATCTTCAGATGGTTGATTATACCTAATGTCAACTGAAGATCCAGCTGTCTCAGTAGCATCATTGGTCCTTTGACCTGAGACATTGATCGGATCTTACACGAGGACTGGAATGGTTTAATTACTTAGCTAAGTGACTTTAACCATAAGTCATGAGTTGTCGAGTCATTAACCACTCCAGGATACGTGTGAAGATCATCAATGGTCAAGAAGAGATCGCTCACTGTCGGGTATATATCAGACAGTTAATGGGTCATGACATTGACGCTCCGTTAAATCCCTGGCCAGGGTCGTGTGAGTTCGTTTACAACGGACGTCATACACTTTAAGGAGGTTATAGTCAAATGGCACGATCATGGGGTTTGACAGAAACCATACCCTCGATCGTACCAGACTCATAGAAGGAGCGAGGGATTAAATCGATGTGGTAACTGTGGACTCACAGGTTCCAGACAGGCTGATTTTAAACCCGGCATCCTCTAGGATCACGCGAATTTGCTTGACCCAACGTGATCAAAGGTTCGGAATAAATTAAACTATTCTTCGACGCTAGTAGAAGCGAAGAATACGTTTAATTTACTTCTAATTGGGAATTAGAAGTTAATGGGCCTTAAACTAGAGTGACTATGAGCCTAGAGGATCACACACAATGGATTCTTGGGTGACGGATTATTATTATACAAATGTATGTATTATTTTTATTTAATTCCTTTTGGAAAAGAGTGTAAATGGAGCTTTATACATATATATAACAGTAGATAGGATATATATATATAATTTTGATCTTTTGGAGCCCTTTTAGAAAATGACCAAACTCTATATATAGCATCCTACGTGAGTTCATTCGAACTCTTCTCTTCCAACCCTTTAAGCTAATCAAGCATTAAGACTTAAAGGAGAGGATTAGCCTCCCCCTTTCTCCCTCTTGCTCTCTCTCTCTCTCCAGAAGGTGATAGAGCCGGGGAAGGTCGTGCCGGGGAGGTACCGTCGCTGCGCAAGGGTCCGTGTGGATCTGCACTAGAGGCCGTACAGCTGTGCGGCTCAATATTCTGCATCGGACATCGCGGACAGCGTCGTTCCGCGCAAGGTGAAACACGCAACCCGTAATTAGGATCTTAGAAACACCGATTAGAGCACATATTAAACTTTCCATAGCACCGGGATCGGGCAAATAAATTTTTTTTATCCGCTGCATTGTCCGATAGTGCTGTGCGAAACCTTACACGTACCACATTCTCTATTTATTATTGGGAAAGTCATCTCGCGCCCGTGGATGTCTGCACACACCAAAAACCAGAAGGGCGTCAGAAGGAGTCCCGAGTATTACCCCAGGGGACAACCCTCCGATGCTTAAGTCAGCAAGGGATCAATGAGCAATAGAGAAGAACTAAGTAAGAGAGAAGTAGAGGCCATAGTAGACGATCCAGGAGGCGTGTAGATCCTCTGCACGTGTGCTCGCCGCTCCCAGTGGGCTCTGGAAGAGTGCTCGCTGAGTGGTAAGGTCATGCAAGAGAAAGTGGCTCTCTGGACGTAGTTGCAGGTCGGGTAGCCTTCTTCTCAGTAGGAAGCTCTAGTGGCGGAAGTATCCACTGTATCTCCTCTTGCGTAGTAGTGTGGGGTTTAGTAGAAGAATCTACCATGCTCTTCTCTGATGCCGATGTCCCTTTTATATGGGTTATCCTGGAGCGAGGGGCTTCATCCCTTGATAGAGAAGGGTCCGTTTAGTAGAGTAACGTTCCCCGCTATGTTGGCGGGAGTTTTCCGTTGGAGGGCGATACCTTCGGCGTCGGCCGGTCCCTGGGCGAGTTTTACGGCACTCATGGCGCGTGCTCGCCCGTTACGGGGTCAAGGCCGACGTCGTGGGGGCAACGGTCGGTCGTCGGAGTGTCCTCCGGTGAGAACTGCGCTTGGGCCGACCTTATCGGCGTCGTAGAATCCGATGCTCTGTTGGGTCAGTGATCCACTTATTGGGTTGAGCATGTCCGTTCGCTTGGGCTTAACACGTCCCAACCTTAATGGGCCGCTCGTGCTTGGGTCGTTCCTGGCTCAGACCAGATTTACCCTCCTCAGAAGCCACATGAGAAGGTGAGGTAGAGTTAACCCCCCCTATTAATGCACCCTCTCTCTCTCTCCTATTTCTTTACATTTGAAACTAAATTATTAAAATTGTTATGATCTTTAATTTTTAATTAGTAATATTATTGACAATTTTATCAATTTTTTATTATTGTAATGATATATTTGTCCTATAAATTTTATTAAAAATATTTATAAAATTTAAAAAATAAAAAATATGAAAGTGAACAGTAACATGTAAAGATGTTTTTGATTTTTTAATTTTAAGTAGTGAGATTAATGATGTTATTTATAAAAATATTTCTGTTGTATGTTCATTTTATATAATATATTAAAATTATTTTAACATCCAATTAAAATAAATTATTTAATAAGAACAGTAATCTAAACCCATAATTAATGACAATTTTATCTTTTAAATTTTAATTAGTGAGATTAATTATGTTATTTAACAAAATTTATTTAAGATATATTTTTAAACTATATAAATTAAATTAAAGTAAAAATATTAAGATTAACGATAACTCAAACTCGTAATTAATGACATTTATGTATTTTAAATATCAATTAGGGAGATTAATTATGTTATTTATGAAAAAAACTATTGTAAAGATATATTAATTGTATTGAATATAGTAAAACTAATTTAAAAATTAAATTAAAATAAATTTTAGGGTTTTTTGAATGAAAATCATTGTTAAATGAGAAATTGCAAAAAAATCATTCCTACAAATGTATTAGCAAGCATATCATTGTGTAAATCTGAATTGTGCAGAAATGTCATATTTATTTGCAGGTATATCACTTATTTTTGTCAAAAACTTACAAAAAAATCACGCTTAAATGACATTTATGCACTATTTGAATTAACTCAGTGATATGCCTTCTAATGCATTTCTAGAAATAGTTTTTCTGCAAATTCATTTCTAACAATGATTTTCATCCAAAAATTTTTAAATTTCTTTAAGACGATTAGTAACCTAAATATGTAATTGATGATGTTTATATCTTTTAAATTTTAATTAGTGATATTAATTATGTTATTTATCAAAAAAATATTTTATATATATATCTATTTTATAAATTATATTAAAAATATTAAAAATTTAAATAAAATAAAAATTTTAAGATAAATATAGCCTCAACTCGTAATTAATGATTTTTTTATATTTTTATATTTACTTATTTGAGATTAATTATATTATTTATTAAAAAACTAACAAGTTATATTTATTTTAAAAATTATATTTTAAATATTTAAAAAATTAAAGTAAAATAAAAATTTTAAGATGGACAGTAACTTAACGTATAATTAATGGCGTTTCTATATTTTAAATTTTAATTAGTGACATTAATTATGTCATTTATCAAGAAAAATTGTTTTTAAGGTGTATTCATTTTATAAAATATATTAAAAAAGAAAAATAAAATAAAATAACAAATTTAAGATGAACAATAATCTAAACATGTAATTAATGATACTTTTGTGTTTTAAATTTTAATTAGTGATATTAATTATGTTATTTATCAAAAATATTTTTATTTTTATGATATATTTAACTTATACTATATATTAGAATATTTAAAAGATCAAAATAAAATAAATTTTTTAAAGTGAACATATGTCTATGAATAAAAAAATCTAAGAAAGTGGGACAAGTGTGACATTTTAGTTGTCATTATTATCAATGAAAAATATGTTATTCCACCTCTTTAATTCTTAATTAACTCTTCTCTTATCAAACTAAAAATAAATTAACTCCAAACTAAGCAGGTTAAGTTAATTCACAAAAGTCCCAACGCCCTATCAAAAGTAAGGTCAAATGTTGTGACCCCCACAAGAGTTTGATCCAAAAGATGATCGTGTAAGTCCTACTTGGAGCAACATTATCATCGCCCTCTTTGTTCTCTACACAACTCTAGGATTTGTGTTAGATCGGATTCCCTCTCATCGGGTATGAGTCAACTCGACTGCCCAAAAAATTTTAAAAAAATAAATCAGCTTCAATGAATAGTGTTGGGTCTAATTTTTTTTGAATCGTCCCTTTTTGTTTTAGATTTTTTTGAGCCGTCGAATAAAAATGTGTGAAGGGGCGTGATCTCGCGTTGGTCCTGAGCTGGGAGGATGATCATCGGATAGTGAACTGCAGAGAAAGGGAAACGAATCAGGAGGCCCAGGGATAGTTCCCTGGGGAAAACCCTCCGATGCCTAAGTCAATAGAGCGTTGGTGGAAGGTATTGAGAGAGGTAGAAAGAAATGCGCGAGATCCCCCAACACCAAGATGGTGAAGTGGTTCCTGCTCAGGGAGTGTTAGGCCTGTATTTACCTTACCTGTCGCCGGATGGAGTCCTTGTATTAATAATGTCAATTAATTATGTTATTTATCAAACATAATTAAATATAATTGCATTACTCAATCTTATTAGTACTAATTAACATTATTAATTGATATTATTAGCGTTAACTAATCATACTAATTAATCCTATTAGTGCTAATTAATAAATATATTTATAATTATCGTTAAATATTCGATTATTAGAGTACTAATTAACATTACTAGTACTGCTAATTAATTATGCTAGTTAATGTTATTAGTGTGAACTAATCATATTAATTAATCTTATTAGTGTGAATTAATATTATTAGCACCAACTAATCATGTTAATCAATCTTATTAGTACTAATTAGTAAATATATTATTTAATTACTATTAAATAATTAATTATTATAGTGACACTTAATCTTATCATGCTAATTACCATTATTAGTGCTAATTAGATATATTGATTAACATTATTAGTGCTAATTAGTTATACTAATTAATGTTATTAGTGCTAATTAATCATGTAAATTAATCTTATTTGCGACAATTAATAAATATATTATATAATTATCACTAAATAATTAATTATAATTATCTCATTATTACTAATGAAGAATTAATCATGCTAGAATTAATAATATTAGTGTTAATCATGATCAATAAAAATTAATATATTAAATAAAATTAACAATATTGATGTTAATTATGACCATTGAAGAGAAATATTAATACTAATCATAATCAATAAGAAGGACAAAATAATCTTTTCTAATGCTTATTCTCATTAGTACGTCTATTTTTTATCAAATAGGTAATAAGGATATCACCATATTGATATCTCGCATACCAAACGTACACGAGAATAAGGATGGAGATAAATTAACTCGAAACGACTTACACCTATTCTCCTCAAAACTTATCCCCGAATCAAATGAGACTTGAGAGTCCCAAACCGTGCTTGGGTACATAGTTAGTCCTAGAAAGTTAATTATTTTTTACTATTTTTATGGTTTGATTGAGAGTTTAGATTAATTTGGTTATATGGAGGGTTAATTCCGAACTTACTCGTGATTTTGAAATCACATGAGAAGTTGGGGTAGAGTTAACCCCCCTATAAATGCACCTTCTCTCTCCTATTCCTTTACGTTTGAAACTAAATTATTAAAACTTTTATGATCTTTAAATTTAATTAGTAATATTATTGACAATTTTATCAATTTTTTTATTATTGTAATGATATATTTATAATATAAATTTTATTAAAAATATTTAAAAATTTTAAAAAATAAAAATATGAAAGTGAACAGTAACATTTAAAGAAATTTTTGATTTTTAAATTTTCATTAGTGAGATTAATGATGTTATTTATAAAAATATTTCTATGGTAGGTTCATTTTACATAATATATTAAAAATAATTTAAAATCTAATTAAAATAAAATTTTTAAGAAGAACAATAATTTAAACCCATAATTAATGATATTTTTATCTTTTAAATTTTAATTAGTGAGATTAATTATGTTATTTAACAAAATTATTTAAGATATATTTTAATGTATATAGATTAAAGTAAAGTAAAAATATTAAGATTAACGATAACTCAAACTCGTAATTAATGACATTTATGTATTTTAAATCTTAATTAGGGAGATTAATTATGTTATTTATTAAAAAATTATATGAAAGATATATTAATTGTATTGATCATAGTAAAAATAATTTAAAAATTAAATTGAAATATATTTTTTAAAGATGAATAGTACCCTAAATCCGGAATTAATGACGTTTATATAGTTTAAATTTTAATTAGTGATATTAATTATGTTATAATCAAAAATTTTAATTAATTATTTATTTTATAAAATATATTAAAATATTTAAAAATTTAAATAAAATGAAAATTTTAAGATGAATAGTAGCCACAACTCGTAATTAATGATGTTTTTATATTTTAAATTTTACTTATTTGAGATTAATTATATTATTTATTAAAAAATTAACAATTTATATTTATTTTATAAATTATATTAAAAATATTTAAAAAATTAATGTAAAATAAAAATATTAAGATGACCAGTAACTTAACTCGTAATTAATGACGTTTCTATATTTTAAATTTTAATTAGTGACATTAATATTTCATTTATCAAGAAATTTTTTTTGCAAGGTATATTTATTTTATAGAATATATTAATAACAAAAAATAAAATAAAATAAAAAATTAAGATGAACAGTAATATAAGCTTGTAACTAATGATGTTCTTATGTTTTAAATTTTAATTAGTGATATTAATTATGTTATTTATCAAAAATATTTTTATTTTTACAATATATTTAACTTATACTATATATTAAAATATTTAAAAGATCGAAATATTTATTTTTAAGAATATATTAATAATAAAAAATAAAATAAAATAAAAAAATTAAGATGAACAGTAATCTAAGCATGTAACTATTGATGTTCTTATGTTTTAAATTTTAATTAGTGATATTAATTATGTTATTTATCAAAAATATTTTTATTTTTACAATATATTTAACTTATACTATATATGAAAATATTTAAAATATCGAAATAAAATATTTTTTTTAAAGTGAACATATGTCTACGAGTAAAAAAAGCTAAGAAAGAGGGATAAACGTGACATTTTAACTGTCATTATTATAGAGTTAACTTATTACGTATTAAATCAATAAAAAATATGTTATTCCACCTCTTTAATTCTTGATTAACTCTTCTCTTATCAAACTAAAAATAAATTAACTCTCGAACTAAGCACGTTAAGTTAATTCACAAAAGTCCCAACGCCCTATCAAAAGTAAGGCCAAATGTTGTGACCCTCACTAGAGTTTGATCCAAAAGATAATCGTGCAACTCCTACTTGGAGCAACATTATCATCGCCCTCTTTGTTCTCTACACAACTCTAGGATTTGTGTCAGATCGGATTCCCTCTCATCGGGAATGAGTCAACATTATCATCGCCCTCCCGTCGCTCGGGTGCGGCGTATTGGGGCCTCTAGTCTCGAAGCTCTCGACAGAATTTCGCCTGGGCTCGGATTTCCTGGCGGAGCTTATCTAGGTCACCTGGGGTGACCTCTTGTCAGGGGTGCACAGAAGAAGCTTCTTGCGATCCTCAGCGAGAGTTGGGTCCCTGATGGGAACCCCGCCCCCAGTTGCTGGCGTTACGGAGGCTTCCACGGGGCGCCATAGCCTTTCGCTCGTCCTACCACAGACGGCGCCAAGAAGTGTAGTGGTAGGAAAATGGTTCCTAAGTCACGTACCACATTCTCTATTTATTATTGGGAAAGTCATCTCGCGCCCGTGGATGTCTGCACACACCAAAAACCAGAAGGGCGTCAGAAGGAGTCCCGGGTATTACCCCAGGGGACAACCCTCCGATGCTTAAGTCAACAAGGGATCAATGAGCAATAGAGAAGAACAAAGTAAGAGAGAAGTAGAGGCCGTAGTAGACGATCCAGGAGGCGTGTAGATTCTCTACACGTGTGCTCGCCGCTCCTAGTGGGCTCTGGAAGAGTGCTCGCTGAGTGGTAAGGCCATGCAGGAGGAAGTGGCTCTCTGGACGTAGTTGCAGGTCGGGTAGCCTTCTTCTCAGTAGGAAGCTCTAGTGGCGGAAGTATCCACCGTATCTCCTCTTGCGTAGTAGTGTGGGGTTTAGTAGAAGAATCTACCATGCTCTTCTCTTATGTCGATGTCCCTTTTATATGGGTTATCCTGGAGCGAGGGGCTTCATCCCTTGATAGGGAAGGGTCCGTTTAGTAGAGTAACGTTCCCCGCTATGTTGGCGGGAGTTTCTGGTTGGAGGGCGATACCTTCGGCGTCGGCCGGTCCCTGGGCGAGTCTTACGGCACTCATGGCGCGTGCTCGCCCGTTACGGGGTCAAGGCCGACGTCGTGGGGGCAACGGTCGGTCGTCGAAGTGTCCTCCGGCGAGAACTGTGCTTGGGCCGACCTTATCGGCGTCGTAGAATCCGATGCTCTGTTGGGCCGGTGATCCTCTTATTGGGTTGAGCATGTCCGTTCGCTTGGGCTTAACACGTCCCAACCTTAATGGGCCGCTCGTGCTTGGGTCGTTCCTGGCTCAGACCAGATTTACCCTCCTCAGAAGCCACATGAGAAGGTGAGGTAGAGTTAACCCCCCCTATTAATGCACCCTCTCTCTCTCTCCTATTTCTTTACGTTTGAAACTAAATTATTAAAATTGTTATGATCTTTAAATTTTAATTAGTAATATTATTGACAATTTTATCAATTTCTTATTATTGTAATGATATATTTGTCATATAAATTTTATTAAAAATATTTATAAAATTTAAAAAATAAAAAATATGAAAGTTAACAGTAACATGTAAAGATGTTTTTGATTTTTAAATTTTAATTAGTGAGATTAATGATGTTATTTACAAAAATATTTCTGTTGTATGTTCATTTTATATAATATATTAAAATTATTTTAACATCCAATTAAAATAAATTATTTAATAAGAACAGTAATCTAAACCCATAATTAATGACAATTTTGTCTTTTAAATTTTAATTAGTGAGATTAATTATGTTATTTAACAAAATTTATTTAAGATATATTTTTAAACTATATAAATTAAATTAAAGTAAAAATATTAAGATTAACGATAACTCAAACTCTTAATTAATGACATTTATGTATTTTAAATATTAATTAGGGTGATTAATTATGTTATTTATGAAAAAAACTATTGTAAAGATATATTAATTGTATTGAATATAGTAAAACTAATTTAAAAATTAAATTAAAATAAATTTAAGCGTTTTTTTGCATGAAAACCATTGTTAAATGAGAAATTTCAAAAAAATCATTCCTGCAAATGTATTAGCAAATATATCATTGTGTAAATCTGAATTGTGCAAAAATGTCATATTTATTTGCAGGTATATCACTTATTTTTGTCAAAACCTTACAAAAAAATCACGCTTAAATGACATTTATGCACTATTTGAATTAACTCAGTGATATGCCTTCTAATGCATTTCTAGAAATAGTTTTTTTGCAAATTCATTTCTAACAATGGTTTTCATCCAAAAATTTTTAAATTTCTTTAAGACGAATAGTAATCTAATATGTAATTAATGATGTTTATATCTTTTAAATTTTAATTAGTGATATTAATAATGTTATTTATCAAAAAATATTTTAAATATATATCTATTTTACAAATTATATTAAAAATATTTAAAATTTAAATAAAATAAAAATTTTAAGATAAATAGTAGCCTCAACTCGTAATTAACGATATGTTTATATTTTAAAATTTACTTATTTGAGATTAATTATATTATTTATTAAAAAATTTAACATTGTATATTTATTTCAAAAATTATATTTTAAATATTTAAAAAATTAAAGTAAAATAAAAAAATTTAGATGGACAGTAACTTAACGTATAATTAATGGCGTTTCTATATTTTAAATTTTAATTAGTGACATTAATTATGTCATTTATCAACAAAAATTATTTTCAAGGTGTATTCATTTTTTAGAATATATTAAAAATGAAAAATAAAATAAAATAACAAATTTAAGATGAACAATAATCTAAACATGTAATTAATGATACTTTTGTGTTTTAAATTTTAATTAGTGATATTAATTATGTTATTTATCAAAAATATTTTTATTTTTATGATACATTTAACTTATACTAAATATTAGAATATTTAAAAGATCAAAATAAAATAAATTTTTTAAAGTGAACATATGTCTATGAATAAAAAAATCTAAGAAAGTGGGACAAGTGTGACATTTTAGTTGTCATTATTATAAATGAAAAATATGTTATTCCAGCTCTTTAATTCTTAATTAACTCTTCTCTTATCAAACTAAAAATAAATTAACTCCAAACTAAGCAGGTTAAGTTAATTCACAAGAGTCCCAACGCCCTATCAAAAGTAAGGCCAAATGTTGTGACCCCCACTAGAGTTTGATCCAAAAGATGATCGTGTAAGTCCTACTTGGAGCAACATTATCATCGCCCTCTTTGTTCTCTACACAACTCTAGGATTTGTGTCAGATCGGATTCCCTCTCATCGGGTATGAGTCAACTCGACTGCCCAAAATTTTTTTTAAAAAATAAATCAGCTTCAATGAATAGTGTTGGGTCTAATTTTTTTTGAATCGTCCCTTTTTGTTTTAGATTTTTTTGAGCCGTCGAATAAAAATGTGTGAAGGGGCGTGATCTCGCATTGGTCCTGAACTGGGAGGATGATCACCTGATAGTGAACTACAGAGAAAGGGAAACGAATCAGGAGGCCCAGGGATAGTTCACTGGGGAAAACCCTCCGATGCCTAAGTCAGTAGAGCGTTGGTGGAAGGTATTGAGGGCGTGAGACCCCCCAACACCAAGATGGTGAAATGGTTCCTGCTCAGGGACTGTTAGGCCTATATTTGCCTTACCTGCCGCCGGATGGAGTCCCTGGTTTATATAGCGAGCTCCCTGGATGAGTCCCATAAGCTGATGAGTTACAGGCGGGAGTTACGTCCTCATCATGGGATCGTTACGTCCTCATCATGGGATCGTTACGTCCTCGTCGTGGGCTCTTCATGACCTTGGGGATCGTGGCTCCCTTATCCCCCTGAACTCCTGCTCATAAAGGACTTTCAACGGCTGCATGGATAAACACTTATCAGTCGATCCAAGCATGAGAAGTGCCAGCTCTATCCGGGCGATAGGCATAGCTCGGATGCAGTCAGATCGGAGTGGGTGCGGAGCGCTCGCCCTTATTCCGCTAGAGGGATGGCTCGGGCGTGGGTCTTCCTCCGTCCTGACGTTCGGGCCTTCCGAGCCTAAGGGCCGCCGAGGAAGGATGGGATCTCGAGTGATCTTTATTGGACTTTTTTGCCAAAGTGAGCCCTAGAGGACTGTCACTTGGATGAGCTGAGCCTCGTTCGGTCCCGACGGGCCTAATTTGGCTGCTCTTAATTGGGCTACAGAAATCCCCCTCTCCACTTGTCCCCCTCCTACTCCCGAGCTTTAGTAAGCTCGGACGAGTAGCTGTTTGGGGTTTCAGAGCGGCGTGGCTCAGGTGGGTGGAGATCTAGTGGTGTTAAGAAGCCATGTGTCGTGGTCACTTGTGCACGTGTTAATGATGATCCTGACGGATTTGAACTGAAGGGGCCCCCTTTCCTCGGAGGTCGGAACGACGCGCCGCCTTCCGCGTGGTTCATAGGCGTTGGGCGCTTGTTGTTATTCCAGACTCCCTCCGTCTTTTAGGGTTTTGGCTCTCATTCGTTCTTATTTTTTGGGCTCTTTGATGTGCCGTGAGAACACGATGGAGGAGCAGAGGCTTGCGGCGGCATTTGAGGAGTTGGCGGCGATAACCGCGGAGGCCGTCCGATAGCTTCCTCCTCCCCCAGAATCTTCAGGGTCTCAGGGCCGCCTTCCCTCAGAGTCTTCTTCTGACTCCATGGCAGGCCAGCGCCCAGAGGTCGAGGAGTGGGTGGACGAGCCGGTGGCGAGGGCGCCGGTCCCCAACTGCAGCAAACTAGGGGAGGCGGATGTGAGGAGGCTGGAGCACCAGTATCGCCTTCCCCACAAGTACAGTTTTGCCGCTGCTACTCCATATGAGACGAGCCTAGACTCTCGTACAGGCCACATCTGTATGTTTCTTCTGTCGTGGAAGGGTGGATTCCGCCTTCCTTTCGAACCTTTCGTCCTTCAGCTTCTTGATTTTTTTCCGTTGACGCCCATTCAGTTGGTAGCCAACTCTTATCTCCTCCTTTCCGCCTTCCGTATTCTCTGCCACCAGTGCGGAGTTCCTCCTTCCATGGACCTCTTCCACTATTTCTTTGAGTTGAAAGCACATCCTTCGGCTGGGAAGGGCTTCTATTTCATCTAGACGAGGTGGAATAGGAGTTGTATCTCTTTGGCGGCGAAGGATTCTTCGCATAAGGGGTGGAAGACCCAATTCTTCTGGGTGAAGATTTGTTCAGTGGAGGATACCTGGAGGTGCCTGGTAATCCCCAATTTCCATCCTAACATCCCTCCTAGGCAGGATGAGTTCCCCCCTCACGTGGAGAAGTACGCAGCCATCCTGCTAAAACACCGCCAGTCCATCGAGGAACTGGTGCCACCGGAGAATATCGAGTGGTGTCTTCTCACGCGGCTGCACCCGTCAGGCTCAGGTGCCACAGCCTAGACTTTCCTTCGGATGTGGGGGTCATCTTTCTTTTCCTGAATTCGTCTTCTTCTTCGTGCAGACACCAGGCGGGAGCCTTTGAAGGAGGCCGCAAAGGTGATCGAGCATGGAGATGACTCGGCTGCCGACGAACCGACTGCTCCCGTGGGTCGCTCCCAAACCAAAGATAAGGGTAAGGGAGTGGCCCGGGGTGAATCCTCCGGACCGCGGGGACCCAAGCGCAAGGACACTGTGGAGGGTATGGCTCGGGCCGCTGCGAGGGCCAGAAAGCGGGCCAGGAAGGCCGGGGCCGCACCCGCAGTCGAAGGTGACCCTACCGCGGCTCACCCCTCTGCCGGGCACAGTGGGGCCGACCCTACCGGGTGGGCTCTCCCACCAGTCGATCTAGAGGGGGCCAAGGTGGTCGGGGCTGCCCCTGCGGGCGGCGATGATGCGGGCTCAGTTCCTCCCTTGGCCGGGACCGAGGGGGCCGATGGTGCTCCTGCAACCGGTAGCGGGGCTGACCCGGCTCCCGAAGTTAGGGATGTTGTGATCGCGGCTGAGGCTGGCGCTCCAGGTGGCGATGCTAGTGCCGAGCCGATCCATGTTGAGAGGCCGCAGGAAAATCCGGCCGGGGCGCCAGGGGCGGCCAAGGCCGGGGCTTGATCCGGGCCATAGGGTGGGGCGCCGGGTGATGGGGGGTTCTCCGTTCCGGCGGCCTTGGAGAGGCTGGGTATCTCGGGCCCCCTGCACCAGGTGTGTCGTGGTATATCTGCGAAGGTGAGGGGGGAGGTAGGCAACACTCCCCGTCCACGGCTCTCGCCGGGGTTATGGAGGGCGGCTTGGCCCTGGCCCAGATGGGGGTGGTTCTGGCAGAAGCGTATGCTCGATCGAAATGGGAGCGAGCGAACCTGGCCTAGACCCTCGGTGGGTCGGACAGGAGGTTGACTCGGCTCGTCGAGGAGCGTGACGGGCTTCGGCGGGAGCTTTCCTCAATCAGGGAGCTGGTATGATCGAGCCAAGTGGAGACCCGGGCGCTAGCCGAGCAGCTAGCCAAGGCCCGTGAATCGCTCGAGAGGAAGAACCAGATTCTCGAAGAGGAGCGCTTAGCACGCATTTTGCTGGACGGCCGGTGGGAGACCGAGTGTGCCGAGCTAGTAGACCGCGCGGAGGAAGCCGAGAGTCTTCGGCGGGAGGCCGAGGCTGATCGAGCTGAGGCGGAGAAGTAGGTGGCGGCGGCCGAAGGGCGGACTACTGAGGCCGAGCGGAAGGCAGCCGAGGCGGAGCAGAGGGAGGCCGAGCTCGCCGGTAGGGTGGGATCGGCCGAAGTGGAGGCTCTCGAGCAATACAAGAGCTCAGAGGCTTACCAGTTCGACCTTAAGGAGGCTGCCCTCCCCTACTACGAGCTAGGACTCCGCCGGGGCGTCCGCAAGGGTTTCCAGCAGGGCTACAATCGGGCCATTTCTTACGTCGAGGAGCAGGCGTCCGGAGTGGTTGACTTACCGTCCGGTCAATGTTATGACTCGGACTCGTCATCCTCTAGTTCCTCTGTTTCGGCGCAGGATGAAAAGGATCCCGAGGGCTCATCACCCGAGGGGTCGCCAACTCCATATGCCTCGGGAGGGCACGCAACCGAGACAGTTCCCACGCTGGTGGGGTCGGTGCCAGGGTCGGCCGTCGCCGAGGCTGCCAGGGGCAGATCGCTCGAGCCCTCTACTTCCGATCTTCAAGGTGGGCCAGAGGCCTGATGTATCTGTTTCGCTTCTTCTTTTTGCATACCTTTTCCCTTTTTGAAGAAAAAGACTTCCTTTTTTGTGTAGAGATAAATAAGGCAGTAGCATTGTGATGAAGACTTATCTGTTCCATATCGCCATTGCCATGTTCTGTTCAGCGTATCTACAGTGGTTGGAAAGATCTGATATTTTTTACGTGAATCTCGCATAATGGTTGGGTGAGCGTCTGACAGGGTGTCTTTCTGTTTTCTCACGCTTTAAATGCCTGGCCGCTTCGTGTGTCCCGCTGGGGCAGAAGACGAGAAGTTTGAGGTGACCGTTCGTAGGGAGAAATCCTTCTGGCATGTTTTCGAGAGGAGGGAAATCATTTAAGGCAAGTAGCCTCCCTTCGCCTACAAAAAGGACTGAAGGGCGTCCCTTCCTCTCCACCGCTTAGGGTTTTCCCTGACAGTCTTTCCTCGTTCCTTCTTCACGTAGCGTTGTGCCGTTGTATTCGGAGCATGGAGGAAGCTCCGGAAGAGGAGGTTGCCGACGACGGGGGACAGAGAGTTCCTGCTGCTCCACACTTGAAGAGGATTCGACGGCCGACGGGCGGACTTGAAAAGGGTTCGACGTGTAGAGGCACGCCATTTTTCCTTTATCAGTTCCGGCGGCGCTTGCAAGGGGGCGAGATGGAGGACGGATGGGGGCATCAGACATCCCTACTGCCCGTTCCTTCCTGCTCGCTTCATGGATGGGAGGAGGAAGCCAACTAAGCTCCATCCCTTCCGGGCCTTCCCCTGCCTCCTCATCCAGCTCTGCTGGTTTCTTTTTCTTTCTGGCAGCCTCTTTTTCCCTCTTCTACTCTGGTCCTCCTTTCTTTCACTCTTCGGAGGGTGCCTGCGCTCTCTTCCTTCCAAGGAGTTGGCAGTTTGGCGGGGAAGATGCTTTCATATGCATTCCCTCTCCTCCTTCTCTTCCAACTTCAACTTGGAAGGTAGCCTTCTCTTTCTTAATCCCTCTGTCACCTTTGTCTCGAGCTGCCCGAGCCAACGGGGCCAACTATCCTTTATCCGAGCCAGTTTCTACACTAGGCAGAGTCAGTGGCTGGACGCAGGAAGGTCATACGAGTCAGCCGAGCGATGGGCTCATACGACGGCGCTAGATGGATCTTTTGCTTTTTTGACATGTATTCTATTGGCTTCGGCCTTCTTGATGTACAAACGGGTTGTTTGAATAAAAAGAAAGGAGCCTTTTGTTTTATCTCATGTCCTTTGCACAATACTCAGTACTCAGAAGTAGAACTTACGTAATGTAGTTGCGTTCCAGGTCCGAGGGATGGGCTCTCCTTCCATCGTGGATAGGCGATATGCTCCTTTTCCGAGCGTCTCGACCACTCGGTAGGGGCCTTCCCAGTTAGGGGATAACTTGCCCGCCGCCTCAAGTGGTCGAGAGGCTTTGGCTTTCTTGAGGACAAAGTCTCCCGGCTGGAAGTGTCTGTCTCGGACTTTGGTGTTGTAGTATCGAGTGAGGCGGCGTTGGTACTCCGTTGCTCTAATGCAGGCAATCTCCTGGATTTCATCTGCTAAGTCGAGATTTTCGAGCAGTTTCTGGTCGTTTGTCTCGAACGGGAAGTAGATGACTCGGAGAGAGGGGTTGCCAATCTCCAACGGGATCACGGCCTCGGTACCATATACCAGCTGAAAAGGGCTTTCACCGGTTGCCGTTCTGGGAGTCGTTCTGTGCGACTAGAGTACGTTCGGCAATTCCTCGAGCCAGTTGCCTTTGGCTTTGCCGAGCCTAGTCTTGATGCCTTTTAAGATAGTCTTATTGGCATTTTCGACCAGCCCGTTAGCCTGAGGGTGGGCGACCGAAGTGAAGTGATTGCGAATATTGAGGTCGGCGCATTGTGGACACCAAAAATTACACACCCAGATATCCCACTCGGCCCAGCACCAACAACGGCACCAAGTGAAGAAGCCCTGGAGAGACTGGTCATCCGGACTCCCCCAAATATGCACACTGGCGTGAAGTCACCCCCGGAGTCACGACATCAAAGAGAAACCAACCCCCGGGAAGCTCACAATCCGTGGCCCCCGAAGAAAATCAAACGAACTATAACTCGTGCTCAAAACAGGCTCAAGTCAGCCCCACCGGCACGCCCATTTGGGGCTTCAGCGGCACACCCCCCAGGCCGCCCAGTGGCACACCCCCCCAGGCCGCTCAACGGCACACCCCCCAGGCGCCAAGCGGCACGCCCCCCAGGCCGTCCAGCGGTACACCCCTGGTGCCCCCCTCAGCGGCACACCCCTGTGCCCTTCAGCGGCACGCCCCTAGTGGTCTTCAACGGCACGCCCTCCTTGCCGTTCAACGGCACGCCCTTTGGGCTCTGCCGCAGCACACTTGCCGTGTCTTCCAGCGGCACGCCCTTTTGGCCTTCCAGCGACACGCCTGTTTGGCCTGCCAGCGGCACGCCATTAAGGCTCTTCTACGGCACATTCCGGCAGACGAGATCTTGCGCCCATGCCCTATGGATCCTTGGCGCGCAGTGGGCTGTCCGAGGTGTCACCCGGGGATTGGGACACGCTGCCTACTCCTCCTGTCACCCAGGACAAGGGAGTCAACTCCCATTAAATGCCCCCCCCGGATGCTTCCTGCCTTCGGATGCTCCCGCCACAGGGGGTATAAGACCCCTCTTCTTCGCCCCAATGGAGGGGCATACACACACAGACAGACACGCAGAAGAGAAGAGAAGAAGAGTGAAGAGGAGAAGAGAAGAAGAGGGAAGAGAGGAAGAGAGGGGAGAGGGCTCGCCGCTCCACCCACCGCCGCCGCCTGTGCGAAGAGGGAAGAGAGGAAGAGAGGGGAGAGGCCGCCCTCCTGCTACTCCGTCCACCGCCGTCCGTGCGAAGAGAAGAAGAAGAAGAGGAGGGGAGGCTTCCCCCCTGCTGCTACATCCTCCGTAGTCCGCGCAAAGAGAAGAAGAGAAAGGGAAAAGAGGAAAAGGGAAGAAGAGAAAGAGGAAAAGAGGAGAAGGAGGAAAAGAGAAGAAGAGGGATGAGAGGAAGAGAGGGGAGAGGGCTCGCCGCTCCACCCACCGCCGCCGCCTGAAGAGAAGAAGAAAAAGAAGAGAAAGAAGAGAAGAAGAAAAGGGGGGAGAGGGCCTGCTGCCCTTCCACCTCCCCGCTGCTACTTCTGCTTGTTTGCCTAAAGGGAGATGCCCTTCCGTTTCTCCTTCGACACCCAGGCTCAACGCTTCTATCCTGAGGCCCCTTGAGCCTCTCTCCCTCCTGCCAAGATTTCCTTCGGCCTAGCCAACCAACATCCCCGGTCCACTCTTAGCCCTTCTGGTCGGCATGCCCAGCCTTCCACCTCACCCAGTGCGCTGTGGTTCCACCAACCCAACACACGCTGAACCCCCAGCGGCACGCCTTGGTGCCCCCGTTCACCGGCACAACCCCGGGGAGCCTTCCCCGGCACGGCCCACGCCCCCAGCTCGACGTAGTCCCCTGGCCGGTACACCCCCCCCTAGTGGCACGCCGTGGCCAAGTCCTTCGCCGGCACACCCCCGTGGGTCTTCCCCGGTAAGTCCAGCGGCCCTTCGCCGACACACCCCCAACCTCTTGCCTGGTGCACCCCCGGCTAGCCTTGGAGAGGTCTCCCACTCGCCGTTTCTTTCAGGTTTTCTGAAGTTTTATTAAAGGTGTTGCCGCTCTCGGGCGCCCACCTCCAGTTGTCGGGTTCCGCCACTCCATGTGGGCGCGTTCCCTGTATCTCCCTTATACTCGGGTCAGGGGGAGATGCTGTCGAATTGTTGTTAGAAACAATAACATATTAAAATGACAAAAGACAACAACAAACAAATGGAACAACAACACATTAAAAAGACAAAAGGAAGCAACAAACAAACGAAAAGAACAACGGTAAAACGCTTTAACCGAGGTAAGGGAACCGCAATTAACTCAAAGAGAGCCGAACCGAACAACAACTAAGCAACTTAAACATCCGCTCTCATGAGAGAAAGAATGAAAATTAATCAAGAGAAGAAAAGAAGAAACCCACGCAAACTTAATAAAAAAATCAGAAAAGAAGAAAAGAAAAGCCTTAAAAGAAACGGAGGAGTGGGCTCCCCATGCCCTTCGCCGGCATGCCCCTGCAGTCGCCCTTCGCCGGCACACCTTTCTAGCCACCCTTCGCCGGCACATACTTCATGGCCCTTCGCCGGCACACCCGCTTAGCCCTTCAGCAGTACGCCCTCTACCCCCTCCGCCGGCACACTCCCAGTCTGCCCTCTGCGGCACACTCCCCTCTCGCCCTTCGCTGGCACAGCCCCTATGCCCCCTCGCCGGTACGCTCGCCTATGCCCCCTCGCCGGCACACCTGCCCACCTTTTCAGCGGCACACCCGCTTGCGCCCCTTCGCCGGCACACCTCTCACCGTCTTCCCCGACACGCTCCATGCACCCTTGGCCGGCACACTTTGCCAGCCCCTCAGCGGTACGCTCCCTGGCGCCCTCACCGGTACACCTTCTGCAAGGCCTTCAGCGGCATACTCCGGCAGTCCTCCAACGGTCCACTCTTCCTCCAAAAAAATATGGGTAATATAATAATAATAAAAATAATAATAAATTAATAACAAAAAAACTATGATGAGTAAATAAATCTCAATATATGTATGAAATAGACAAAACCAATGTGAAACAATAATAATAATGGTAAACAAAAAAGGAAAATCTAATAGTAATAATAAAAAACAAAATGGAGAAATCATCCAGAATAAACACATAAAAGGGAAATAAGCGATAAAAATATATATGCTTATAATCTAAAGCCCAGATAAAAAAAATGGTAAAGCCCATGTTGCAGTCCCGTCTCTCTCGTGACCCGATGCTGAGGGAACAACAATGTCGCCCTTCCAGGCTGGGCCTGAGTCTTGGGAATTATCCCGAAATGGCCATGGCCCGACCTCGCCTCGGGCTGACATTCCGATTAAGCCGGACTCGTCTCTCAAGCCGGATCCCTTCCGAGCCACTACTAAAATTGCCGCACGCTCGGCAGACATTTGAACGGGTTCACCTCGGTTTTCGTCGCGTTTCTATTATGGACCCGTGTCTGAACATGAAAAGACCCGTGAGCAACCAATATGGCCGACGGCTCCCTCCCCGATATGGTCGTGAGTCCGCATTGCTCCGGGCCGATAGCCCGTTAAATCAGATTCATTCTAATGGGATTCGTTCCCGTTCTTTCATTGAAACTATCGTAAACTCGGCATACATTTGTACGGGGTCGTTTCCATCCACGTCGTACTTTCAACATGGGCCCTTGCCCGAACATGAAAAGGTCCGTGAGTGACCGACAAAATCAGAATAGAACGAGACGGTCCTCGCCACCCCTGGACCCCTTCCATGGGAATATCAATAAGACCTCCGTGGGCCACGCTTAGACCTCGGGTCCGTCCCAATTGTGGTCGCCGTTCGGCTCATATCCTCGGTCTACAGCCCGCTCCCTTCGAACACGTTTTCGGTTTTGGAGTCTAGTCATTGGACTCTCCCCCGTTGCCCTCCGGTACCGGAAATATTAATGATGCCCACGCAAGCCTCGTTCGGACCACGGGAGGCGCCCCCGGTATGATCTTGACTCGATCTCGCACCGGGCCAATAGATTTATCGATTTCCTGCTACACTAACCGAGATTTGACCGAATATTTTCGTTGTCTCAGAATCATAAACTTGTCGTATCCCGGCATGCATATGTCCTAGGTCCTCCCACGACGATTACTATATTCTCAGGCTGGACTCCCGTCCAAAATTAAACGGTCTCCCGAATGACCGACAAGTTTCGAACGTCCGCTTCCCTAGACACAAGACTTTTCAACCAATTCAAGGGATATTCCATCGTTGCCCCTTGGCACCGAAAATATTAATGACGCTCATGCGAGTCTTGTTTCGACCGCGGGGGGCCCACCGCAGTATGGTCGCAGCTTGCTCTTGCACCGGGCCAACAGATTTACTGGTTTTTGACCGCTCCAACCGAGGCTCAGCCGAACGTTTTCCGCTCCTCCGAACAATAAAATTTATTGTACCTCGGCATGCATGCGTTCCGATTTTCCCGCGACAACCGCGATCTTCTCAAGCCGGACATTCGTCTGAACATTAAATGGTCAGTACACGACCGACATGACCGCGAATGGTTTTCTTCTAGCCCTCACGTGAGGATTTCAATACCTCATAATAGACCTTTCATGTAATTAATTTCTTGGCCATGAGGCCCTGAATCCCGGCGATTAATCAAGGGTGTTCCCTCGTATGGGGGATGTAAATGACGCCGTGACCTTTATGGCGCTGCGGGTTTTGGTCCCGACACGAACCACACAGTCGTCTGACCGAGTCAGATCGAGAGCACCATGGGCTCTTCGGAGCCCGAATAAATTGTCACTCAGTGACTGGCACGCCCACACACTCAACAGACGAACCACCTGAACAAGCGAATTTTAGTGCGTCCACAAGTCTGGCACGCCCGGTGGGACCTAAACCACCCTTCATCTCTTCGCCGGGATTTAGGGCCTTATGGCCTCCTAGTTAACGATGTTTACCTGCTTTGATGAAGGGCAGGTGCTGTCTTCGCCAGTCCTATGGGGAGAAAATCCAGACTCGGTGCGGCTGCCTTCGTGGCCTCGCGGATGTTGCTTCGAAGCATATGCAGCTTCCAGGAATCATGGGGGGGCTGTTATAAAAAAAAGAAGAGAAAGAGAGGAGAAGGGAGGGGAAATCAACCCCCCCTTTCCTCAAGAGGAAAGAGAAGAAAAGAAGAGAAGAAGAAAAGAAAGAAGCAAAAAAAGGGAAGAGAAAGAGTCGGCGATAGAGGGTTGCACGGCCACGTCCTTCGAGACCCGTGCTGAATAAAGATTACCATTGTGGGGTTTATGCGGTGGAGTGAACCACTCATCCCCTCCCTGAGGGGGTGAGCGCTCTCCTGCACCTCCACCCTGGTCAATCATGCAAAAAAGAAGAGAAGAGAAGAAGGGACAAAAAAAAAGAGAAAGAAGAAAAGAAGAAAAGTCGGCCAGCATCGCCGACCAAAAGAGCAAGAAGAAACCCGACATCCCGCCCGACTCTAGGAGGCTCCGAGTCCATGGTGCAATGACTCGGCCCGTCCCTCCTTCCTACTGCCTTTATCCGGCACAAAACGGCCCCTCGAGTGGTTGTTAAAAGACCCAGCGAGCCACAATTGTAGCTTGATGAATGGCTGCCCGTAGTGGGAAATGTTTTCTAGCAATGAGACCAAGCACGGCCGCCACTCTCGAAGAGAGCATGCGTAATATCCCGGAGCTTTCGGATCCTTTCTTCGTGGGTCCCGGATCTGGTTTTCGGAGTGTCCGACTCTCTTGTGTCCGAAATTTCGTTTCGGACATCTTTCGTGTTCGGATCGGCGCGATCCGGAGTTGTTTCGTAGGCTCGGAGGGGTTCCGCGGCTTTTCCGCGTGTGTTTTCCGATTCCCGGTGTGTGTTTCGGCTTTTTCTTCAGAAGCTCGCTACGGGCGAACCGGGCGGTTCCCCCAGGCACGAGTGGTACCGTTGCGATCGGTGCGTTCCGAGGATTCTAGAAATGTATTTTTCTATTTTTTGGTATTTTTCCGAAAAATTGGATTTTCTATATAATCCCATTTCTTTTCTTTTTTCTTTTCTCCTTTCTCTTTCTTCTTCTTCTTCCTCCTTCCTTCCCCAACCGTGGCCGCCCTCCTCTCTCCCTCTCTCTCCCATTCAGACGCGGTGAGCCCCTCCCCGGCTGTTGACGGCGGCAGGGCGACGGCGCGGACGCGTGGGTGGCGGCGAGGCGAGCTCGTGGGCGTGCGGCAAGCGTGGGAAGCGTGGGGAGGCGAGGTTTCTAAAAGTGTTCTTCGCGATTCGCGGGTGATTCGGCGGAGCATTCGCTCCATTGAGGTAGGGTGACGTTCCTTAGCCTCTTGCCGATCATTTCCGTGATTTATAGGCCGAGGGGAGGCCGAGAGGGGCTTGTTTGAGCATGATTGGGGTTTTTCCATGTTTTGGGGAGAGTCGCCCGATCTATGGATTTGATGCATGAATTCACGTTTTAATGGCCTAGAATCATGCTAGGGGTCCCCGAGGGCCTTCCCCTTTGATTTCCCCCTCTCTGGTGGAGGTATGGGGGCGTGGATGATGTTTTTGGCCGTTTCCCGCCCAGTAACCGCCTTCATTGGTAGCGGTCGGGTGGGGACCGCCTTCACCAGGATTTTTGACCGTTGGGGCTCATTCTGTCGGCAGGCGGTCGCGGTCGTGCGACTGACCGCGACTGCTGGTGGCGGTCAGGGGGCGACCGCTTTCACCATGGGGTCCGGCACGGTCTTTGAGATGGTCTTTTGACCGTTGGAGTCTAGTCGCGGTCTCCTGGAGACCGCTATCAGGTGAAGACGGTCATCAGGCGACCGCGTTCAGCTTTTCTTGCACCAGGGTGGTCGCGGTCCCAGAAGGTCCGCGACTAGGTGGTAGCGGTCCTGGGTCGACCACGACCACTGGAGGCGGTCCTCCGGTGACCGCGACTCCTTTTCCTTGCCAGCCTGAGTCCCGGACGAGCTAGTCTCGATCCCTGTGCTGACCCGTAGTCCGACTGATGCGGGACATCATGTGGGGGCTACACGTGGGAGTGCCGTGGGGTCCCGGGAGGTGGTGGCTCCGGATTGTGTCACCGTGCGTCGGTGTTGGTACAAGGAGCGTTCCTCGTACCTGCGGTTGCGAAGTTGTTTTCCGTTGACTTGAGAGTGTACTCTTTGTGACCCTCCACTAGTCGTAGCCTGCTTACACGCGAGTGGTCCCACCTGGGAGTAGGTGGAGAGGCTTACCCTGAGGACGGTTTTAGACTGGTTACCGTCGGGCCCCTCGTCAAATCAGAGTCCAGTGCCAGGGGAAAATCGGTCAGAGGGCCAGACCTAGGACGCGTGGTCTGTGGGTGCACACGTGGTTGGGGACAGTGGACGTACGTCGACGGGCGTGACCCCAGCTAGTCACTTGTTCGTGGTTACTTGTTCGGTGTCTGCGCCTCGGGTAGGACCTACCACGTCAGGCGGTTCACCTGCGGTGCGGTGTAAGACGTCAGGGGAGGCTACCTGCTGTGCTTCTAGTGGGTGGTACTCCTGTCGAGTACGGAGTGACAGACTGTCAGTCGAGTGTTTCTGACCTTCGGGTTTTACCGATCTGACCTTTGAGCTTTGGTCTTCTTACCGTGGCACGTGTGTCGGTTTGCGTGCCGTAGGGTCTTGTCTTGTAGAGTACAGGGCTTTCCCTTCCGAGGTACTCTCCTACCGCTAGTGTAGTGGTTTCTCGTTTTACGAGGTAGGGTCCGAGTGATCCCTACTGAGTCTTGTTCCGAGACTCATTCCCTGCATGTTTTCACCGTGTTTCAGGTGAGGCGCCGCCCCAGGGGAGCGCGTCTGGGGTGCAGCGGGGTGCGGGTGCCCAGAGGTAGTGCCAGAGGTCAGAGCCGGGATATGTCCCGTGTAGCTGTACTTTTCTTTCTTGTCACTGTACTACTTGTGAACTATTGTTGCTGTTATTGTTATTTTATATTGTGGACCACGAAAAATGTTAATTTATTTCCTGCTTAATATTATAACTGTTTAATTTCTGCAATTATTTGTGATACTTGTGTAGTCTCCACACCATCCTTTTAACCCTTCCGAGTCTTCGGGCTCGTGGGTGGCTGTGCGAGTCTCGGGTTATCGGGCCTTCCCGGTAATCGGATTCTCGGGTCGTTACAGCTGGTATCAGAGCGCGGTTGTGGAATTACATGAGAATCATAGGTAATTATAGTGGTCCACTAGTCCACAGCGATGATGTACAGGTGACACTGGCATTGGGCATCGTGTGTTTTTCTTGACCTTACCGTTTTCGTGTTTTCTGTCTTTTGCTTCAGGAGCGAGTATGGCGCCGAGGAGGAGCTCTCGCTCTCAGCAGGGGCAGTCGGCTGGAGGCCAGGAGATCCAGCAGGGGGTCCAGAGGGACCAGGAGGAGCATAGTAGAGCGCCACAGGGGGCTACCGAGGCCGCGGATGCTGCGAGAGTTCCGGGGGCCGAGGATTTCTTCCGTGGCATGTACCAGCTTATGTCTCAGCAGTTCGGCGGAGAGGCCGGTGAGGGCTCGTCAGTCAGGGGTGGGCCAGGCCGAGCAGTGAGGGACTTCATGCAGTTCCATCCGCCTTATTTTAGCGGCCAGGCAGACCCTGATGCGGCTCGTGATTGGCTCGATAAGATGGAGCGGGTGTTCAGTTCTGCGAGGAGTGCTGCCGAGGACAGAGTTGTGTTGGCCTACAACCAGTTACAGGGTACGGCTCGGAGGTGGTGGTCTTCCGAGTGGAAGACGTCCTTTCAGCTTCGTCCACTTGAGCAGATCGAGTGGGATGACTTTGTCAGTGCTTTCGAGCGTACGTACTGTCCAGATATTGTTGCTACGCAGCGGATGCGGGAGTTTCTGGAGCTGGTGCAGGGTGACATGTCCGTGTTGCAGTACAGGGCTCGATTTGTCGAGCTGGGTCGGTATGCACCTCACATCATGGAGCATGAGAGGGTGAGGACTGCGCAGTTTGTGTAGGGCTTGAGGCTGGAGCTAAGGCACCATTTGATCGCGAACGGGGCCACTGATCTAAAGACGGCGTCTCGTGTTGCGATTTCTTTGGAGATGGATATGCAGAGGACTCGAGGACCGATCAGCCAGGGGCAGTCCTTGTCAGGTCGCAGCCAGCAGCCGGCTACCCAGCAGCAGGGTTTCTTCCAGGATGCGTCGGGTGGTTCAGGAGTACCGGCATCGGCAGCTTCGGCGACAGGATCTGCGTCCTTCGGTACGAAGGTCAAGAAGTTCTTCTCGAAGAATTTCTGAAAGAAGAAGCACAAGGATCAGGGGCAGGCTTCATCGGGCAGTGTACAGCAGCCGGTTCCTTTGCAGCGTCAGGGATCATTGGGTGGATCGCGAGGACCTTGTCCACGGTGTGGTGGGACCCACCCAGGCAGGCAGTGCACGACGCCGATCATCTGTTTTCGGTGTGACCAGCCATGGCATATGGCGCGGGACTGTCCTCAGAGGCCGCCGCAGCAGCAGGTTCCCCAGCAGCAGAGGCAGCAGCAGCAGCAGGGACAGTATCCGCCACTACCCAGGTCAGCTAGTGTGGGAGGCAGGCAGAGGGCTCGGGACCAGATCACGCACATGACCAGGGCAGAGGCAGTGGCGTCGCAGCTCGTGGAAGGTACCGTTCAGATTTTGGGTTGTGCGGCTCGGGTTTAATTTGATTCTAGCGCGTCTCATTCGTTTATTTCAGAGGATTTCGTGTCGAGCGTCGAGGAGCCGGTGACCCAGTTGTCCTGTGATTTGGCAGTGGAGTTGCCTTTGGGTGACTTTATGATCACTCCGTATTGCTTCGATCAGGTTCCGGTTTGGATCGATGGGCAGAGTATGCCAGGCAGGTTGTATGCGTTGCAGCTTCGGGATTACGATGTGATTCTAGGCATGGATTGACTCGAGACTCATGGAGCGGTGGTGGATTATGGAATGAAGAGGGTCTACTTCCAGCATCCCAGCAAGAGGACCTTCTATTTCCAAGGTATCCGTTCCACCTCTTCTCGATTCCTTATCTCTGCTATTCGAGCCTGTCGGTTGCTTGATTCTGGTTGTCAGGGTTTTCTCGCATCCGTGGTTGTGTCGGACCGGATGGAGCCGGATGTCGAGGACATTACGGTGGTGTGCGAGTTTCTCGACATTTTTCCCGAGGAGTTGTCTGGATTACCTCCCCAGCAGGAGATCGATTTCGTGATCGAGGTTGTGCCTGGTACGGGACCTTTGGCGAAGGCTCCCTACCGTATGGCCCCCGCTGAGTTGAGGGAGTTGAGGGCGCAGTTGCAGGAACTATTGGCCAAGGGGTATATTCGTCCTAGTTTTTCCCCTTGGGGTGCGCCCGTGTTGTTTGTGAAGAAGAAGGACGGTAGTCTGCGTTTGTGCATTGATTATCGGCAGCTGAATGGAGTGACCATTAAGAACAAGTATCCGTTACCGCGGATTGATGATTTGTTCGACCAGCTGCAGTCTGCGCGAGTGTTCTCGCGGATTGATTTGCGGTCCGGTTACTATCAGCTGAGAATTCGCGAGTCCGATGTGGAGAAGACTGCATTCAGTACGAGGTACGGGCATTATGAGTTTTTGGTGATGCCGTTCGGGCTCACCAATGCCCCTGCAGCCTTCATGGACTTGATGCAGAGGGTGTTTCATCCGTATTTGGACCAGTTCGTGGTCATCTTTGTGGATGACATCCTTGTTTATTCGAGTCTGCCGAGGAGCACGCGTACCATTTGGGTGTGGTGCTGCAGACGTTGCGAGATCACCAGTTGTATGCGAAGCTCAGCAAGTGCGAGTTTTGGCTCAGCGAGGTGCACTTTCTGGGGCACGTGATTTCTGGTGATGGCATTTCCGTGGACCCCGCCAAGGTCGAGGCAGTAATGCAGTGGCCGAGGCCGAGGTCGGTGACGGAGATCCGGAGTTTCTTGGGGCTTGCGGGTTATTATCGCCGATTTATTCAGGATTTTTCTCGCATTGCGACCCCGATGACTAGGCTCACACGGAAGGATGTGCCTTTCGTCTGGTCCGAGGAGTGTGAGCAGAGCTTCAGAGAACTGAAGAGATTGCTCACCTCGGCTCCGGTGTTGGTTTTACCTTCTGGATCGGGAGGTTTCGTGGTGTGTACAGATGCTTCCGGCGTTGGATTGGGTGCTGTGTTGATGCAGCATGGTAGAGTGGTGGCTTATGCATCTCGGTAGCTAAAGCCCCACGAGGAGAACTACCCTACCCATGACCTTGAGTTGGCGGCGGTGATCTTCGCGCTGAAGATCTGGAGGCATTATCTGTACGGCGAGAAGTTCGAGGTATTCACTGACCATCAGAGTTTGAGGTATGTGTTCTCGCAGAGAGATCTGAACCACAGACAAAGGCGTTGGATGGAGTTCATGAAGGATTATGACTTCACCCTGTCTTATCAGCCGGGCAGGATGAATGTCGTTGCTGATGCCTTGAGTCGGAAGGTTGCGGTCAGTACCTTGATGTTGAGGAAGTGGAGGCTCTGGGAACAAGTGCCCGAGGTATCTTTTAGGCTCAAGATTCCCCAGGAGCCAGGGTTGGCAGTGCTTGCGAGTCTGACTGTCACTCCTGCTATCTGTCGTCAGGTGACAGAGGCTCAGCATGCGGACCCAGAGTTGCCCCGGATTCTTGCGATGACTGATGTGGAGCTCGGCGAGGACGGTGCTGCGAGGTTTCGTGGCAGGCTGTACGTCCCAGCGGAGGAGCAGGTTCGTCGTGCGGTGTTGCGCGAGGCTCATGGGAGCAGGTACATTGTACACCCGGGTGCAACGAAGATGTATCGGAACTTGCGGAGGCAGTTCTGGTGGCCTGGCATGAAGAGACATGTCGCAGAGTTTGTGGCCAGGTGCCTGATCTGTCAGCAGGTGAAGGCGGAGCATCAGCGACCAGGAGGTACTCTCCAGCCCTTGGATGTTCCTGCTTGGAAGTGGGACCATATGACCACGGATTTCGTGGTGGGATTACCGAGGACCCCGAGTGGGCAGGACAGTATTTGGTTGCTGGTGGATCGGCTGACGAAGGTGACGCGGTTGTTACCGGTCAAAGTCAGCTGGAGCGTGTCTAAGTTGGCTCGTTTGTATGTGGAGCGGATCGTTCCGTTGCATGGGGTTCCCATTTCGATCGTGTCGGATCGGGATCCGCGCTTCACTTCTGGATTCTGGAGGAGTTTCCAGCGAGCTCTTGGCACGGAGTTGGCATTTAGCTCGGCGTATCATCCCCAGTCAGATGGTCAGTCTGAGAGGACCATTCAGACTTTGGAGGACATGCTGAGATCCTGCTGCCTGGAGTGGCAGGGGAGTTGGATTCATCACCTACCGTTGGTGGAGTTTGCCTATAACAACAGCTATCATTCGAGCATTGGCATGGCTCCTTATGAGGCATTGTATGGGCGTCCTTGTCGGACTCCACTTGATTGGTTTGAGGTGGGTGAGCGTGTTTTGACGGGACCGAAATTGGTGCAGCAATGTGTGGATGTTGTGCACCTAGTTCGTCAGAACATGTTGGCGGCCCAGAGTCGGCAGAAGAGCTATGCTGACCGTAGGAGGCAGCCCCTCGAGTTCGCCGTGGGCGATCGTGTGTTCTTGAGAGTTTCTCCGATGAAGGGGGTGATGCGTTTTGGACGGCGTGGGAAGCTGAGTCCCCGCTATATTGGTCCTTTCGCGATTGTGGAGCGCATCGGTGAGGTTGCTTACCGATTGCAGTTACCTCCTGAGTTGGCGTCGGTGCATGACGTGTTCCACGTCTCGATGTTGCGGAAGTATATGCCCGATGACTCTCATGTGCTCGAGTTTTCCGTTTGGCCTGAGGTGACTCCAGATCTTTCTCTCCCAGAGTTTCCGATCCGCGTGGAGGATAGGCGAGAGCAGCGCCTGCGGAACAAGGTTATTCCCTTGGTAAAGGTCGTGTGACAACGAAACTCTGGTGGTGAGGCTTCGTGGGAACGTGAGGATGAGATGCGTCAGCAGTTCCCGTATCTGTTTGAGTGAGTCTTCCTCTTCTTTCCCCTTGGGTTGTTCTCAATTTCGAGGACGAAATTCCTTAAGGGGGGAGGGCTGTAATATCCCGGACCTTTCGGATCCTTTCTTCGTGGGTTCCGGATCTGGTTTTCGGAGTGTCCGGCTCCGTTGTGTCCAAAATTTCGTTTCGGACATCTTTCGTGTTCGGATCGGCGCGATCCGGAGTTGTTTCGGAGGCCCGGAGGCGTTCCACGGCTTTTCTGCGTGTGTTTTCCGATTCCCGGTGTGTGTTTTGGCTTTTTCTTCGGAAGCTCGCTGCGGGCGAACCGGGCGGTTCCCCCGAGCACGAGTGGTACCGTTGTGATCGGTGCGTTCCGAGGATTCCGAAAATATATTTTTCTATTTTTTGGTATTTTTCTGAAAAATCAGATTTTCTATATAATCCCATTTCTTTTCTTTTTTCTTTTCTCCTTTCTCTTTCTTCTTCTTCTTCCTCCTTCCTTCCCCAACCGTGGCCGCCCTCCTCTCTCCCTCTCTCTCCCATTCGGACGCGGTGAGCCCCTCCCCGGCTGTTGACGGCGGCAGGGCGACGGAGCGGACCCGTGGGTGGCGGCGAGGCGAGCTCGTGGGCGTGCGGCAAGCGTGGGAAGCGTGGGGAGGTGAGGTTTCTAAAAGCGTTCTTCGCGATTCGCGGGTGATTCGGCGGAGCATTCGCTCCATTGAGGTAGGGTGACGTTCCTTAGCCTCTTGTCGATCATTTCCGTGATTTATAGGCCGAGGGGAGGCCGAGAGGGGCTTGTTTGAGCATGATTGGGGTTTTTCCATGTTTTGGGGAGAGTCGCCCGATCTATGGATTTGATGCATGAATTCGCGTTTTAATGGCCTAGAATCATGCTAGGGGTCCCTGGGGGCCTTCCCCTTTGATTTCCCCCTCTCCGGTGGAGGTATGGGGGCGTGGATGGTGTTTTTGGCCGTTTCCAGCCGTTCTCGGTTTTCTGAGATAGTAGCGGTCTACCAATAACCGCCTTCATTGGTAGCGGTCGGGTGGGGACCGCCTTCACCAGGATTTTTGACCGTTGGGGCTCGTTCTGTCGGCAGGCGGTCGCGGTCGTGCGACTGACCGCGACTGCTAGTGGCGGTCAGGGGGTGACCGCTTTCACCATGGGGTCCGGCACGATCTTTGAGACGGTCTTTTGACTGTTGGAGTCTGGTCGCGGTCTCCTGGAGACCGCTATCAGGTGAAGACGGTCATCAGGCGACCGCGTTCAGCTTTTCTTGCACCAGGGTGGTCGCGGTCCCAAAAGGTCCGCGACTAGGTGGTAGCGGTCCTGGGTCGACCGCGACCACTGCGGTCCTCCGGTGACCGTGACTCCTTTTCCTTGCCAGCCTGAGTCCCGGACGAGCTAGTCTCGATCCCTGTGCTGACCCGTAGTCCGACTGATGCGGGGCATCATATGGGGGCTACACGTGGGAGTGCCGTGGGGTCCCGGGAGGTGGTGGCTCCGGCTTGTGTCACCGTGCGTCGGTGTTGGTACAAGGAGCGTTCCTCGTACCTGCGGTTGCGAAGTTGTTTTCCGTTGACTTGAGAGTCTACTCTTTGTGACCCTCCACTAGTCGTAGCCTGCTTACACGCGAGTGGTCCCACCTGGGAGTAGGTGGAGAGGCTTACCCTGAGGACGGTTTTAGACTGGTTACCGTCGGGCCCCTCGTCAAATCAGAGTCCAGTGCCAGGGGAAAACCGGTCAGAGGGCCAGACCTAGGACGCGTGGTCTGTGTGTGCACACGTGGTTGGGGACAGTGGACGCACGTCGACGGGCGTGACCCCAGCTAGTCACTTGTTCGTGGTTACTTGTTCGGTGTCTGCGCCTCGGGCATGACCTACCACGTCAGGCGGTTCACCTGCGGTGCGGTGTAAGACGTCAGGGGACGCTACCTGCTGTGCTTCTAGTGGGTGGTACTCCTGTCGAGTACGGAGTGACAGACTGTCAGTCGAGTGTTTCTGACCTTCGGGTTTTACCGATCTGACCTTTGAACTTTGGTCTTCTTACCGTGGCACGTGTGTCGGTTTACGTGCCGTAGGGTCTTGTCTTGTAGAGTACAGGGCTTTCCCTTCCGAGGTACTCTCCTACCGCTAGTGTAGTGGTTTCTCATTTTACGAGGTAGGGTCCGAGTGATCCCTACTGAGTCTTGTTCCGAGACTCATTCCCTGCGTGTTTTCACCGTGTTTCAGGTGAGGCGCCGCCCCAGGGAAGCGCGTCTGGGGTGCAGCGGGGTGCGGGTGCCCAGAGGTAGTGCCAGAGGTCAGAGCCGGGGTATGCCCCGTGTAGCTGTACTTTTCTTTCTTGTCACTGTACTAGTTGTGGACTACTGTTGCTGTTATTGTTATTTTATATTATGGACCATGAAAAATGTTAATTTATTTCCTGCTTAATATTATAACTGTTTAATTTCTGCAATTATTTGTGATACTTGTGTAGTCTCCACACCATCCTTTTAACCCTTCCGAGTCTTCGGGCTCGTGGGTGGCGGTGCGAGTCTCGGGTTATCGGGCCTTCCGGGTAATCGGATTCTCGGGTCGTTACAGCATGCACATACCCCGCCATGGGAGATAAGAAGAGGAGATATACCCTGCCATAGGGGCATAAGAGGCAAAAAATATACACCCTGATCTAGGGGCATATGAAGAGAATCCGCCCAGGCTTGGGGGCACAACATACAACAAAGCTACACCCCGGCTCAGGGGCCTTTGAAGAAGAAACGTACCCCGCCTGGGGGCACAGAAGTGAAGAGGCATACCCCCCGACCTAGGGGGCAGATGAAGAAAAGCTACACCCCCGCTCTGGGGGGGGGATATAAAGAGAAATACGCCCCGCCGTGAGGGGGCACAAGAAGCAGAACATACCCCCGCCCTGGGGCATAAGAAGCAGCAAGAATGCACCCCGGCTCAGGGGGTATTTGAAGAAGAAGTATACCTCACCTCGAGGGCATAGAAGCCATAAAGAATACGCCCCGGCTTAGGGGCATTTGAAGAAGCTACGTCCCGCCTTGGGAGCATAAGAAGAGAAGAATACACCCCGACCTAGGGGCATTCGAAGAAGGAATACATCCCGGCCTCGGGGTCCATGAAGTAACATATATCCCCCCCCCCCCCCCCCCCCGGGGGGGGGCATCTGAAGCAGAACACACAATATTCCCCGGCTTAGGGAAGCATATGAAGAAAGGAATACACCCCGATATGGGGGCACGTAAACAAAGAAGAAGAATTCACCCCGCCTCGGGTGCATAAAAGGCAAGAACTACACCCCGCATCAAAAGCGGCAATACACTCCACTCTAGGGGCACTAGAAGCGGAATACACCCCATGCCGGGGGCATATAAAAAAAAAGGATATCTCGCTCTGGGGCATCAGAAGCAGCAATACGCCCCACCTTGGGGGCATCAAAAGCAGACTTACACCCCACCTTGGGAGCACAAGAAGCAAACATCCCCCCGGGTGTGGCCGGGCAGAAGAAGAGATTTCACCCTGATTTGGGGACACTCGAAGAAAGAAGCACATCCCGCCACGGGGGCACATGAAGAGAAGCCCTCCCGCCTCGGGAGTATAAGAAAGAGAAGAATACACCCTGGTCTGGGGGCTTTTGAAGAAACAACACACCCCCTTCATGGGAGACAAAGCTATACCCCGACCCGGGGACACATGCAGAGCATCCACCCCACTCAGGGGGCACAAAGCGGTACACTCCACCCTTGGCGCATAAGAAGCAGAAGCATTTACCCCGATCCGGGGGCGTAAAGAAGTGAAGAGACATACATCCCGACCTGGAAGCGCATGAAGAAAGAATATACCCCGACCTAGGGGCGTCAGAAGAAGAAACATACGCCCCGATCTAAGGACATAAGAAGCAGGAGAATACGCCCTGCGAAAAGGGTTTAAGAAACATGAAGAATGTACCCCAGCCTGGGGGCACAGAAAGAGACATACTCCGCCCTTGGCGCATAAGAAGCAGAAGCACCTACCCCAGCCTGGGGGCATAAAAAATACACTCCGCCCCTGGCGCATAAGAAGCAGAAGCATCTACCCCGACCCGGGGCACAGAAACGAAGAGACATACATCCCGATCTGGGAGCATAAGAAGAAAGATATACACCGCCCAAGCGGCATTTGAAGAAACAACATACCCTACTTCGGAGGCATAGAAGCCGTGAAAAGCATACCCCACCATGGGGGCATTTGAAGAGAGCTACACCCCGCTTTGGGGGCATTTGAAGAAGAAACATACCCCACCTGGGGGCATAGAAGCCGTGAAGAGTATACCCCACCATGGGGGCATTTGAAGAAAGAAGCACACCCCGCCTCGGGGGCATTAAAAAAAACACACCCTGGTCTGGGGATATAGAAGCCATAAAAAAATACACCCCGCCTAGGGGGCACAGAAGCGAAGAGGTAAAACACACCCCTCAGGGGGGGGGCGCATACCAAATAAAGTTACATCCCAACCTGGGGGCACATTAAGAGAAATACACTCCAACGCGGAAGCAGTAATGAGAAAAGAAGAGCAGAATAAAGAAAAGACACATGAGGCAGACGTGGTCTTCGAGGCCTCCTCATCATACAAAAGAAGAGAAGAAAAAGAAAGAATACACAGAAGACATACGTGGTCCTCGAGCCCGCCTCACCACACAAAAGAAGAGAAGGAAAGAAAGAGTACACATGAGGCAGACATGGTCCTCGAGCCCGCCTCATCACACAAAAGAAGAGAAGAAAAGACATACGAGGCGAACATGGTCTCTGCACCCGCCTCTCCACAAAAGAAGAAAAGAAAGAACAATCACGAGGCAAACAAGGTCCTTGCACCTGCCTCTCCAAAAAAAAAAGAAGAAGAGAAGAGAAAAAAACATACATGAGGTAAACATGGTCTTTGCACCCGCCTCTCTACAAAGGAAGAAGAGAAGAAGAGAAAGAAGAGTCACGAGGCACACATGGTCTTTGCACCTGCCTCTCCACGCAAAAGAAGAAGAGAAAAAAAGGAAAAGAAGACACATGAGGCAGACGTGGTCTTCGAGCCCGCCTCATCACACAAAAGAAGAGACGAAAAGGAAAAGAAGACACATGAGGCAGACATGGTCTTCGAGCCCACCTCATCACACAAAAGAAGAGAAGAAAAGGAAAAGAAGACACATGAGGCAGACGTGGTCTTCGAGCCCGCCTCATCACGCAAAAGAAGAGAAGAAAAGGAAAAAGAGAGTCACGAGGCAGACGCGGTCTTTGCACCCGCCTCTCTATAAAAAAGAAGAAAAGAAGAAAAAAAAAGAGAGTCACGGGGCGAACACGGTCTCTGCACCCACCTCTCCATAAAAGAAGAAGAGAAGAAGAGAAAGAACAATCACGAGGCGAACATGGTCCTTGCACCTGCCTCTCCATAAAAGAAGAAGAGAAGAAGAGAAAGAACAGTCACGAGGCGAACATGGTCTCTGCACCTGCCTCTCTACGAAAGAAGAAGAGAAGAAAAAAAGAGACATGAGGCGAACATGGTCCTTGAACCCGCCTCTTCACACAAGAGAAAAGAAAAGAGAGAGTCACGAGGCGAGCATGGTCTCTGCACCTGCCTCTCTACGAAAGAAAAAGATAAGAAAAAAAAGAGACATGAGGCGAACATGGTCCTTGAACCCGCCTCTTCACACAAGAGAAAAGAAAAGAGAAAGAGTCACGAGGCGAGCATGGTCTCTGCACCTGCCTCTCTACGAAAGAAGAAGAGGAAAAAAAGAGACATGAGGCGAACATGGTCCTTGAACCCGCCTCTTCACACAAGAGAAAATAAAAGAGAAAGAGTCACGAGGCAAGCATGGTCTCTACGCCTGCCTCTCTACAAAAGAAGAAGAAAAAAAGAGACATGAGGCGAACATGGTCCTTGCACCCGCCTCTTTACACAAAAAAAAAGAAAAGAAAAGAGAAAGAGTCACGAGACGAACATGGTCTCTGCACCTGCCTCTCTACAAAAGAAGAAAAGAAGAAAAAAAGGAGAGTCACGAGGCAGACGCGGTCTTTGCACCCGCCTCTCCATAAAAGAAGAAGAGAAGAAGAGAAAGAACAATCACGGGGTGAACATGGTCCTTGCACCTGTCTCTCCATAAAAGAAGAAGAGAAGAAGAGAAAGAACAGTCACGAGGCGAACATGGTCTCTGCACCTGCCTCTCTATGAAAGAAGAAGAGAAGAAAAAAAAAGAGACATGAGGCGAACATGGTCCTTGAACCCGCCTCTTCACACAAGAGAAAAGAAAAGAGAAAGAGTCACGAGGCAATCATGGTCTCTGCACCTGCCTCTCTACAAAAGAAGAAAAAAAAAGAGACATGAGGCGAATATGGTCCTTGCACCCGCCTCTTTACACAAAAAAAAAAAAGAAAAGAGAAAGAGTCACGAGGCGAACATGGTCTCTGCACCTGCCTCTCTATAAAAGAAGAAAAGAAGAAAAAAGGAGAGTCACGAGGCAGACGCGGTCTTTGCACTCGCCTCTCCATAAAAGAAGAAGATAAGAAGAGAAAGGACAGTCACGAGACGAACATGGTCCTTGCACCTGCCTCTCCATAAAAGAAGAAGAGAAGAAAAGAAAGAAGTGATCACGAGGCAAACATGGTCTTTGCACCGACCTCTCCATAAAAGAAGAAGAGAAGAAGAAAAAGAGCAGTCACGGGGCTCTGCACCTGCCTCTCTACAAAAGAAGAAGAGAAGAGAAAAAAAGAGACACAAGGCAAACATGGTCTTCGCGCCTGCCTCTCCACAAAAGAAGAAGAGAAAAAAAAATGAGACACGAGGCAGACGTGATCTTCGAACCCGTCACCTCACACAAAAGAAGAAGAAAAAAAAGGGACATGAGACAGACGTGGTCTTCGAACCCGCCGCTTCACGAATCCTTCTCCTCGGCTCTCGTACCCTGCTACCCGACGCCCTTCGGCTCAGCCGTTTCGGCCAAGGCCCACTATCAGGATTGATTCACCCGTCCCATCGCGCTCTCCAATACAATCTCGGCTCTCGCAGCCCGCTTCCCAACTTTGGCTCTCGCAGCATGCTTACCTTTGGCCCTCGTGGCCTGCTTCCCCAACCTTGGCTTTTGCAGCCTACTTCCCTTTGGCTTTTATAGCCTGCTTCCCACTTCTGGCTCTCGTAGCCTGCTTCTCTTTGGCTTTTATAGCCTGCTTCCCACTCCTTGGCTCTTGCAGCCTGCTTCTCTTTGGCTTTATAGCCTGCTTCCCACTTCTGGCTCTCGTAGCCTGCTTCCCCTTGGCTTTTATGACCTGCTCCCCAACTTTGGCTCTCACAGTCTGCTTACCTTTGGCCCTCGTGGCCTGCTTCGCAACCTTGGCTCTCGCAGCCTACTTCCCTTTGGCTTTTATAGCATGCTTTCCACTTCTGGCTCTTGTAGCCTGCTTCCCTTTGGCTTTTATGGCCTGCTCCCCAATTCTGACTCTCGTAGCCTGCTTCCCTTTGGCCTTCGTGGCCTGCTTCCCAAGTCCGGCTCTCGTAGCCTGCTTCCCATGATTCGGCCTTCGCGGTCCGCTTCCCATAACTTCGGCTCTTGCAGCCTGCTTCCCAATTTCGGCCCTTATGACCTGCTCCCCTAATGTCCCTTGGGTTCTATAGCCTGCTTCCCTAATACCTTTACTACCACTACACTTATATGTAACAACAATATTTTCTTATGCAAAAATAAATAAAACAAAATAAAACAAAAAAAATAAAAAAAACAACAAAACAGACACACAAAAAGAGGGAAAAAAAAGAGAATGCATGATTGCCATGCTTGCATGTTTGTTTAATATAGAATAATACACCTTGGAATTTTCTAGGACCGCATTTCCTTGCTAAATAATGCTGCCCCGATTCCGGATGCACGGGCGTCACGGCACGCACTCGAAGGGAACCCAATTATGGCGGGTGCATACGTCAAGGGGAAGAGTCATGGCTGAATCGCTAAGCCCAACTCACAAAATAAACCTGAGGCAACACTCCCACACTTAGCACTTAATGTGTTCAATAGCCTTCGACTATAGGGATTGCCCGAATTTCTTCTTAGCACTCTACGGAGACTTGAATTCCTACACTCGCGTGAAACGTAATCGTGAGGAAAAAGCTGCCTACCCCCACTGTAAAAAAAAAAAAAAGAGGAAAAAAGAAAAGAGAGAGAAACGCGGAGCCGAGTAGCCGGGAATCCCCACTGAAACAAATGAGGAGACTCGCGCGAAATGGTGAAACGAATCACAATAAGGATGAATCTTAGTAGCCGGGAATCCCCATTGAGACACATGAGGAGACTCGCGCCGAACGGTGAAATTCGCTACCAAAATAAACAGATGGGGGCTGTGTGAAGCTACCGAAAGTCGAAAGCCTGGAACTAATGTGTAGGCGCTAGAGTGATCCTCGAGTGTCGCCAGGAAAACCTGCATATCCCTATGGTTAGGGCTCTTTGTTCACACATTTGCACTGCCACGTCACAGAGAATTGTCTCGGGTGAAATGCGTGAATTTAGGCTATGCATGCAAGACATGCGATATCCTCTTGACGGGTGCACCACCCCTCAATTCTGCCTCGCGGCCCGCACCGCATCCACGAGTTACGGGCGATGTCCCTATCCTATCCCCTATAGGGGGAGCTGCCTTACTTATATTTATGTTATGCCTGCTAATGAATGCCTGCATGCTTGAATAAAATATATATAAAAAAATTAAAATAACAAGTAATAAGAATGCGTCCATACAATAAACTCAATTTCGGTCATCGAAGCCTACTTTCCCAGCTCTGGCTCGTAGTGCCCAATCTTGGCCCCCCATGGCCTACCTCTTGGCCTCGCGGCCCGTTAATCTCCCAACTCCGGCTTCTGTAATCCACTTCCCCGATTCGGTCTTCGCGGCCCGCTTCCCAATTTCGGCTCTTGCAGCCCGCATCCCAATATCTTTGGCTCTTGCAGCCTGCTTCTCAGAATTCGGCCTTTACGGCCGGCTTCCCAGAATTCGGCCTTCACGGCCCGCTTCCCATAATTGCGGCTCCTGCAGCCCGCTCCCCAATTTTGGCTCTTGTAGCCTGCTCCCCCGATTTGGCTTCCGTAGCCTGCTTCCCACAATTTCGGCTCTTGTAGCCCGCTTCCCAATATCTTTAGCTCTTGCAACCTGCTTCGCAGAATTCGGCCTTCGCGGCCCGCTTCCCATAATTGCGGCTCCTGCAGCCCGCTCCCCAATTTTGGCTCTTGTAGCCTGCTCCCCCGATTTGGCTTCCGTAACCTGCTTCCCACAATTTCGGCTCTTGTAGCCCGCTTCCTAATATCTTTAGCTCTTGCAGCCTGCTTGCGGAATTTGGCCTTCGCGGCCCGCTTCCCATAATTACGGCTCCTGCAACCCGCTCCCCAATTTTGGCTATTGTAGCCTGCTCCCCTGATTTGGCTTCTGTAGCCTGCTGTCCACAATCTCGGCTCTTGCAGCCCACTTCCCAATATCTTTGGCCCTTGTAGCATACTTCTCGGAATTCGGCCTTCGCGGCCCGCTCGCCATAATTTCGGCTCTTGCAGCCCGCTTCCCAACATTGGCTCTTACAGCCTGCTCCCCTTTAGCTTTTATAGCATGCTTCCCCAATCCGGCCTCCACGGCCCGCCTCCCGTAACTTTGGCTCGTGTAGCCTGCTTACCTTTGGCCCTCGTGACCTGCTTCCCAACTTTGGCTCTTGCAGCCTGCTTACCTTTGGCCTTCGTGGCCTGCTCCCCAATTCTGGCACTCGCAGCCTGCTTCCCAATTTTGGCCCTCGTGGCCTGCTTCCCAACTTTGGCTCCTGCAGCCTGCTTCCCTTTGACTTTTATGGCATGCCTCCCAATATCTTTGGCTCTTGCAGCCTGCTTACCTTTGGCCTTCGCGGCCTGCTTCCCAACCTCGGCTCTCGCAGCCTGCTTACCTCTGGCTCTCGTAGCCTGCTTCCCCTTGGCTCTCGTAGCCTGCTCCCCAGAATTCGGCCTTCACGGCCCGCTTCCCATAATTGTGGCTCTTGCAGCCCGCTTCCCAATACCCTTGGCTTTTATGGCCTGCCTCCCCAATTCAGCTCTCGTAGCCTGCTGCCCATGATTCTGGCTTTCACAGCCCGCTTTCCTGATTTGTGGACACTAAACAAATCCTCACCTCATGTTTACATGCAGGGGAATATAGAAGAAGGGAAGAAGAGAAAATAGAGAAGAAACGAAAGAGAAAGAGACCAAGAGACCGACATACCATGTCAGCGCCCGGCACCCTGTCGGCACTGACTAAGAGACAAAGAGATCAATAAACCCGGTCAGCCCCCGGCATCCTGTCGGCGCTGACGAAGAGAAAAAGAGACAAAGAGATCAACAAACAAGGTCAGCTCCCAACACCCTGTCGGCACTGACGAAGAGACCAAGAGATCAACAAACCAGGTCAGCTCCCGACACCCTGTCGGCACTGACGAAGAGACAAAGATACCAACATATTATGTCAGCTCCTCGACACCCTGTTGGCACTGACGAAGAGACCAAGAGATCAACAAACCAGGTCAGCTCCCGACACCCTATCGGCACTGACGAAGAGACAAAGAGACTAACATACCATGTCAGCTCCCGGCACCCTGTCGGCACTGACGAAGAGACAAAGAGATCAACAAACCAGGTCAGTTCCCGACACCTTGTCAGCACTGACGAAGAAACCAAGAGATCAACAAACCAGGTCAGCTCCCGACACCCTGTCGGCACTGACGAAGAGACAAAGAGACCAACAAATCAGGTCAGCTCCCGACACCCTGTCAGCACTGACGAAGAGACCAAGAGATCAATAAACCAGGTCAGCTCCCGACACCCTGTCGGCACTGACGAAGAGACAAAGAGACCAACATATTATGTCAGCTCCCCGACACCCTGTCGGCACTGACGAAGAGACCAAGAGATCAACAAACCAGGTCAGCTCCCGACACCCTATCGGCACTGACGAAGAGACCAAGAGACAACAAACCATGCCAAGAGACAACAAACCATGTCAGCTCCCGACGCCCTGTCGGCACTGACGAAGAGACCGAGAGACAACAAACCGGGTCAGCCCCCGACACCCTGTCGGCATTGACGAAGAGACAAAGAGGTCGGTAAACCGGGCCAATGCCCGGCATCCCACCGGCATTGGCAATAAGAAGAAGAGATAGACAAGTCACGTCGGCCCCCGACGCCCGATCGGCACCAACGAAGAGAAAAAAGAGACCAGTACACCCGCGGGCACCGCCCGGCTCATCCTTCGCCCGCGCTACCCGTGGGTGGGGGGCATTTGTGGACACCAAAAATTACACACCCAGATATCCCACTCGGCCCAGCACCAACAACGGCACCAAGTGAAGAAGCCCTGGAGAGACTGGTCATCCGGACTCCCCCAAATATGCACACTGCCGTGAAGCCACCCCCGGAGTCACGACATCAAAGAGAAACCAACCCCCGGGAAGCTCACAATCCGTGGCCCCCGAAGAAAATCAAACGAACTATAACTCGTGCTCAAAATGGGCTCAAGTCAGCCCCACCGGCACGCCCATTTGGGGCTTCAGCGGCACACCCCCCAGGTCGCTTCATCGGCACACACCCCCAGGCGCCCAGCGACACGCCCCCAGGCCGCTTAGCGGCACACCCCCCAGGCGCCCAGCGGCACGCCCCCCAGGCCGTCCAGCGGTACACCCCTGGTGCCCCCCTCAGCAGCACACCCCTGTGCCCTTCAGCGGCACGCCCCTAGTGGTCTTCAACGGCACGCCCTTTGGGCTCTTCAGCGGCACACTTGCCGTGTCTTCCAGCGGCACGCCCTTTTGGCCTTCCAGCGACACGCCTGTTTGGCCTGCCAGCGGCACGCCATTAAGGCTCTTCTACGGCACATTCCGGCAGACGAGATCTTGCGCCCATGCCCTATGGATCCTTGGCGCGCAGTGGGCTGTCCGAGGTGTCGCCCGGGGATTGGGACACGCTGCCTACTCCTCCTGTCACCCAGGACAAGGGAGTCAACTCCCATTAAATGCCCCCCCCGGACGCTTCCCGCCTTCGGACGCTCCCGCCACAGGGGGTATAAGACCCCTCTTCTTCGCCCCGACGGAGGGGCATACACACACAGACAGACACGCATAAGAGAAGAGAAGAAGAGAAGAAGAGTGAAGAGGAGAAGAGAAGAAGAGGGAAGAGAGGAAGAGAGGGGAGAGGGCTCGCCGCTCCACCCACCGCCGCCGCCTGTGCGAAGAGGGAAGAGAGGAAGAGAGGGGAGAGGCCGCCCTCCTGCTACTCCGTCCACCGCCGTCCGTGCGAAGAGAAGAAGAAGAAGAGAAGAAGAGAAGAAGAAGAGGAGGGGAGGCTTCCCCCCTGCTGCTACATCCTCCGTAGTCCGCGCAAAGAGAAGAAGAGAAAGGGAAAAGAGGAAAAGGGAAGAAGAGAAAGAGGAAAAGAGGAGAAGGAGGAAAAGAGAAGAAGAGGGATGAGAGGAAGAGAGGGGAGAGGGCTCGCCGCTCCACCCACCGCCGCCGCCTGAAGAGAAGAAGAAAAAGAAGTGAAAGAAGAGAAGAAGAAAAGGGGGGAGAGGGCCTGCTGCCCTTCCACCTCCCCGCTGCTACTTCTGCTTGTTTGCCTAAAGGGAGATGCCCTTCCGTTTCTCCTTCGACACCCAGGCTCAACGCTTCTATCCTGAGGCCCCTTGAGCTTCTCTCCCTCCTGCCAAGATTTCCTTCGGCCTAGCCAACCAACATCCCCGGTCCACTCTTAGCCCTTCTGGTCGGCATGCCCAGCCTTCCACCTCACCCAGTGCACTGTGGTTCCACCAACCCGACACACGCTGAACCCCCAGCGGCACGCCTTGGTGCCCCCGTTCACCGGCACAACCCCGGGGAGCCTTCCCCGGCACGGCCCACGCCCCCAGCTCGACGTAGTCCCCTGGCCGGTACACCCCCCCCTAGTGGCACGCCGTGGCCAAGTCCTTCGCCGGCACACCCCCGTGGGTCTTCCCCGGTACGTCCAGCGGCCCTTCGCCGACACACCCCCAACCTCTTGCCCGGTGCACCCCCGGCTAGCCTTGGAGAGGTCTCCCACTCGCCGTTTCTTTCGGGTTTTCTGAAGTTTTATTAAAGGTGTTGCCGCTCTCGGGCGCCCACCTCCAGTTGTCGAGTTCCGCCACTCCATGTGGGCGCGTTCCCTATATCTCCCTTATACTCGGGTCAAGGGGACATGCTGTCGAATTGTTGTTAGAAACAATAACATATTAAAATGACAAAAGATAACAACAAACAAATGGAACAACAACACATTAAAAAGATAAAAGGAAGCAACAAACAAACGAAAAGAACAACGGTAAAACGCTTTAACCGACGCAAGGGAACCGTAATTAACTCAAAGAGAGCCGAACCGAACAATAACTAAGCAACTTAAACATCCGCTCTCATGAGAGAAAGAATAAAAATTAATCAAGAGAAGAAAAGAAGAAACCCACGCAAACTTAATAAAAAAATCAGAAAAGAAGAAAAGAAAAGCCTTAAAAGAAACGGAGGAGTGGGCTCCCCATGCCCTTCGCCGGCACGCCCCTGCAGTCGCCCTTCGCCGGCACACCTTTCTAGCCACCCTTCGCCGGCACATACTTCATGGCCCTTCGCCGGCACACCCGCTTAGCCCTTCAGCGGTACGCCCTCTACCCCCTCCGCCGGCACACTCCCAGTCTGCCCTCTGCGGCACGCTCCCCTCTCGCCCTTCGCCGACACAGCCCCAGGCCCTTCGCCGGTACGCCCGCCTGTGCCCCCTCGCCGGCACACCTGCCCGCCTCTTCAGCGACACACCCGCTTGCGCCCCTTCGCCGACAAACCTCTCACCGTCTTCCCCGACACGCTCCATGCACCCTTGGCCGGCACACTTTGCCAGCCCCTCAGCGGTACGCTCCCTGGCGCCCTCACCGGTACACCTTCTGCAAGGCCTTCAGCGGTATACTCCGGCAGTCCTCCAACGGCCCACTCTTCCTCCAAAAAAATATGTGTAATATAATAATAATAAAAATAATAAAAAATTAATAACAAAAAAAAACTATGATGAGTAAATAAATCTCAATATATGTATGAAATAGACAAAACCAATGTGAAACAATAATAATAATGGTAAACAAAAAAGGAAAATCTAATAGTAATAATAATAAACAAAATAGAGAAATCATCCGGAATAAACACATAAAAGGGAAATAAGCGATAAAAATATATATGCTTATAATCTAAAGCCCAGATAAAAAAAATGGTAAAGCCCATGTTGCAGTCCCGTCTCTCTCGTGACCCGGTGCTGAAGGAACAATAATGTCGCCCTTCCAGGCTGGGCCTGAGTCTTGGGAATTATCCCGAAATGGCCATGGCCCGACCTCGCCTCGGGCTGACATTCCGATTAAGCCGGACTCGTCTCTCAGGCCGGATCCCTTCCGAGCCACTACTAAAATTGCCGCACGCTCGGCAGACATTTGAACGGGTTCACCTCGGTTTTCGCCGTGTTTCTATTATGGACCCGTGTCTGAACATGAAAAGACCCGTGAGCAACCAATATGGCCGACGGCTCCCTCCCCGATATGGTCGTGAGTCCGCATTGCTCCGGGCCGATAGCCCGTTAAATCAGATTCATTCTAATGGGATTCGTTCCCGTTCTTTCATTGAAACTGCCGTAAACTCGGCATACATTTGTACGGGGTTGTTTCCATCCACGTCGTACTTTCAACATGGGCCCTTGCCCGAACATGAAAAGGTCTGTGAGTGACCGACAAAATCGGAATAGAACGAGACGGTCCTCGCCACCCTTGGACCCCTTCCATGGGAATATCAATAAGACCTCCGTGGGCCACGCTTAGATCTCGGGTCCGTCCCAATTGTGGTCGCCGTTCGGCTCACATCCTCGGTCTACAGCCCGCTCCCTTTGAACACGTTTTCAGTTTTGGAGTCTAGTCCTTGGACTCTCCCCCGTTGCCCTCCGGTATCGGAAATATTAATGATGCCTGCGCAAGCCTCGTTCGGACCACGGGAGGCGCCCCCGGTATGATCTTGACTCGATCTCGCACCGGGCCAATAGATTTATCGGTTTCCTGCTACACTAACCGAGATTTGACCGAATGTTTTCGGTGTCTCAGAATCATAAACTTGCCGTATCCCGGCATGCATATGTCCCAGGTCCTCCCGCGACGATTACGATATTCTCAGGCCGGACTCCCGTCCGAAATTAAACGGCCTCCCGAATGACCGACACGTTTCGAACGTCCGCTTCTCTAGACACAGGGCTTTTCAGCCGATTCAAGGGATATTCCCTCGTTGCCCCTTGGCACCGAAAATATTAATGACGCTCATGCGAGTCTTGTTTCGACCGCGGGGGGCCCACCGCAGTATGGTCGCAGCTTGCTCTTGCACCGGGCCAACAGATTTACTGGTTTTTGACCGCTCCAACCGAGGCTCAGCCAAACGTTTTCCGCTCCTCCGAACAATAAAATTTACCGTACCTCGGCATGCATGCGTTCCGATTTTCCCGCGACAACCGCGATCTTCTCAAGCCGGACATTCGTCTGAACATTAAATGGTCAGTACACGACCGACATGACCGCGAATGGTTTTCTTCTAGCCCTCGCGTGAGGATTTCAATACTTCGTAATAGACCTTTCATGTAATTAATTTCTTGGCCATGAGGCCCTGAATCCCGGTGATTAATCAAGGGTGTTCCCTCGTATGGGGGATGTAAATGACGTCGTGACCTTTATGGCACGACGGGTTTTGGTCCTGACACGAACCACACAATCGTCTGACCGAGTCAGATCGAGCGCACCGTAGGCTCTTCGGAGCCCGAATAAATTGTCACTCAGTGACTGGCACGTCCACGCACTCAACAGACGAACCACCTGAACAAGCGAATTTTAGTGCGTCCACACGCATCTATCTCGGAAATACCGAGAATCAAATTGCCAACCATTATCGCTCACTATCACCCGGGGGATGCCGTAGCGACAGATGATCGACTTCCAAACGAAATTCCAGACGACTGTCTCGGTGATCCTTGCAGTGGCTTCGACCTCGATCCACTTAGTGAAGTAGTCGATGACGACGATAATGAACTTCTTATGGGCTTGGGCCATGGGGAATGGCCAGAGGATGTCGATTCCCCAGCGAGCAAAAGGATAAGGCTCGGCTAGGGTGATAAGCTCCGTTGCTGGCTGATGGACCAAGTGGTCGAATCACTGGCAACGGTCACAACGTTGTGTGTAGGCTGAGCAGTCACGCTGTAGGGTGGGCCACCAATAACCTCGCCGTAGCAAGATCTTGGCGAGCAATCTTCCCCCCAAATGCGCTCCGCACAGACCTTCGTGAACTTCTTCGATCGCTCGGTTGGCTTCGTCGGCACCGAGGCACTTCAAAAGAGGGCCAGAGAAGGATCTCCGGTAAAGTGCACCATCCAGAGTGACGAATCGCCGAGCTTGGTATTTCAACCTTCGGGCTTCCCGAGGGTCGGGAGGCTCTTGGGAGTCTTGGAGCCACGACAGGTAGGGGGTACGCCAGTCGCTTGGGGAGGCTGAGTCAACAGCTAGGAGCTCCGAATCAATGCTCGGGCGCTCTAGCTCTTCGAGAAGGACCGATCGAGTACCCTCGGGGTCAAGAGAGGAGGCCAGCCGAGAGAGGGCGTCCGCTCGGGAGTTTTCCTCCCGAGCTATTTGGACTACCTCAAAACTCTCGAACTGTTGTGCCACAGTCTTGACTAGTTGGAGGTATTTGATCATTGGTGCCTCCCGAGCTTCATAATCGCCGTTGACCTGGCTAGCGACCAGTTGGGAGTCGGTGTGAATTCTGACTCGCTCAGCCCCTAACCGCCGGGCCATGCGGGCTCCCGATATGAGGGTCTCATACTCGGAAGCATTGTTGGATGCTTGGAAGTTGAACTTCAGGGCGTACTGTAGCTTTGCTCCTTCGGGGGACTTCAGGAGGATGCCGGCACCGCTTCCAGCTGAATTGGAAGATCCGTCGACGAACAGTTCCCAAGTCGGCCCGGGTGCGGACGGAGATCTTTCTTCGGTCGGGATGGTGCTCTCGGCGATGAAGTCGGCGAGCGCTTGGCCTTTGATAGCCGAGCGAGGCCGATACGATATATCGTAGGCCCCGAGCATGATGGCCCACTTGACGAGGCATCCCGAGGCTTCAGGGTGAGTGAGGATCTTCTTCAATGGTTCGCCGGTCAGCACGGTGATGGAGTGTCCTTGGAAATAGGGTCGGAGGCGCTTGGCCGAGGTAACCAACGCTAGCACGAGTTTCTCGGTTGCGGGGTACCTTTTCTCAGCCTCGCCGAGCACCTTGCTTGTATAGTAGACCGGTCTCTCAATTCCTGAGTCATTTTTTACTAGGACTGAGCTAACTGTGGATGGAGTTGCCGAGAGATAGAGATACAGGGATTCCCCTGGGACGGGCTTGGAAAGCACTGGGGGTGAAGCCAGGAACTCCTTAAGCTCGGCGAACGCTCTTTGGCATTCCTCATCCCACGCGAATGTGGCAGATGCCATTTTGGGCCCTCTCAATAGTTTGAAGAAGGGTAGGCATCGTTCAGCCGCGCGGGACAAGAATCTACTGAGCGCAGCAACGTGCCCGGTAAGGCGTTGAACGTCTTTGATGCAGGTGGGTGGGCACATGTCTAGGATGGCCTAGACCTTGTCGGGGTTGGCCTCGATCCCACGCTGAGTGACTAAGAAGCCCAAGAATTTCCCGGACTTTACTCCGAAGGCGCACTTGGCGGGGTTGAGCTTCATGTTGTACTTCAGGAGGGTGTCGAAAGTTTCTGCTAGGTCGGCGAAGTGGTCCTTGTTGTGCCCCTTGTGCTTTGATGATAATGTGGTGTTTTAATGATAACAACATGAACGAGTCACCATATTGTTTTGCTCACATGATATTATTTTGCTCACATGATTGCATATGATTGATCTATTCTGTGGAGAATGCATGAGTATGCTATGTCTGATCTGTTCTGTGGAGAATGCATAAGTTTATACATTGCATATATTTGTGCTGCACTCGTAAGTCGACACATTATGCATGAATGTGTTACATTGATAAATGATGAAAGGAATGTTGTTAGAAAGTATCCTAGAAATCATCTTCCTAGGAAACCTTCTACTGATAAGAAAAAGAAAATTCAATGTTATTGCTGTGGTAATTTTGGTCACATTGCTGCTTTCTGTTGGTATGCTAAGGGAAATCATGTTAACTCCAAATCAGCTAAATTTCCTAAAACAAGACCTGTAAATATTTCATGTTTTAACTGTGATAAACCAGGTCATAAGTTTGCAAATTGTTGGTCATCAGGTAATAAGAAACGAACTGTCCATGCATATAACAGAACATTTCATGCGTATGGTCATGGGTCTCAAACTACTGTTAATATGCATTATAGGACCAGAAAACCTGTTGCTTCATGTAGATATTGTGAAAAATCTGGTCATTCCATGGATAATTGTTACCTGATTGATTATGATGATAATGCTGTAAAGAGAATATTCAGAACACCTGTGAGGGTTAACGCAGGACCCAAGACTGTTTGGGTTCCTGCAAGATCAAAATGATGAATGTGCTGCAGGTGTGCCTTGGAAGCTGATGAATAAGAGGGGTAAATAAACCAAGACACTCAAATGGAAATCCCAGGATCCTACCTTTCAGGTTAGTTATGAACACTTTGCTTAAATTCTGTCTTCTGAATTTGTGTGCTCCAGATGTTTGCACATCATGACAATTCAGTTTGATGAAATTGTGAACTTGAAATGACTGCATATCATGTTGGTGCTAAACTGAAGTTTTCTGAAATGTGAATTGCACAATCATGTTTATGGTAACTCTCTTCAGTCTAATTTGCATGAATCATATCTGAATGCAAAATTTGATATCATGTGATGTGCTTTCAATACATTTCATGCATATAGTCAGGGGGAGTCCAACTGTTTTTGATCAATGCATATAGGACTGCTTTGCACTGCATTTCTTCGCATAACCCTGGTATATCAAATGGTAAGCTACTAAAAGGCAGGAAAATCTACTTTGAGGTTCTTATTATGTGTGAGATAGTCCTTGAGACCAAGTTCTCCGCCAAGTACCAAGGGGCATGTCTTCATATAGAGTAGTGTACTGCATATCATCAATTTGAAGAAAATAAAATCTGAAAAGAAATGATTCATTACATATCATGCATTTTGTCAGGGGGAGCTTGTCTGCTGTCGCTTGGTCATCATGCTCTCCTTATCAGAATTGTTGCATACTGCACATATGAAGAGTAGTGCATGTCATAAAATTTTGAAAAATCTAAAAAGATATTCCATTGCATTTAGACAGGGGGAGTATTCCTATTTCATCTCTTCTTCACCTCATGAACTCCTTTTGTCTAGGTATCTGATCCATTCGCTACACTTGAGTGGTTCACCTAAAATTCCTTGCAGTCATTACTGAAATGGTTGATCAGTTCGCATTCCAGACTCAGCTACTGGATTCAATCTGAGGAACAACCTTGATGCTCTTCTCTTGCTATTTGTTGCACTACCAGCTGTCACTCATCTTTCACATACTTCTTAGCTGGTGTGACTGACTTAATTCTATTGTTGACTAGTTGGTCAGTTATGTTTTTGACTTGATCTGAGGAACACAAGTTGCATGTCATACAATCTAGTCTGAATCATGTAGAAATTCCTATCATATAGGTTTAAGAATAACCACTGAATCAGACTGATATAAGAACTATGTATTCTCAGATTTGCATTTAAATATCTTGAAAATATCTGAATGATAAGATTTAATGAACTTTAACCACATGTGTCATGAGAACCTTAGACTCTCTCATCTGCTATCTGAAAATTTGAAATCAAGGCTCTTTGGTAGAGATACATAGAGTGAGTACTATGGTTAAACATTAACTTGAGAAATGTTGACTAAATGAAAAACTGTGAATTCAGAGCAATGACTTGGTCACTGAGAAACTGGGTTCTTCATCAATGAAATAAAGTAACTTATGTCATGAAGTGCCATAGTTATCTCTGGTGAAAATTTATTGAAAAACTTGACAGAGTAATGACATATTTGTGTCAAGTAACTGGGGAGTCTGGCCTCTAATCAAGGTGTCTCCTCACGTAAAAAGACATTTCTATTGCTAACTCTGGTCTCAATGTTGAGAGGTAATGACAGTTATCACACTGAGTAACTGGGTCACTTCACCTGAGACGTGTTATGCCTCATGTAAAAATGTGTTGATCAACCTAAATTGCTCAGGTAATGTATAATATGCTTCAAGTGAAAATATTTTGCAAACTCTGTCAACTCATGCTCCTATAAAAGGTGTTTAATCTCAATACTAATCTGTGTAACTCTCAAAGCAGTCATTGAGATCTTGTGTGTAAGATGAAGATGATTAGTCATGAGTGTTATCTGAATATTTGGTTCACCTTTATTAAAACTTGACTTCAGATATGAGTATGGAATTTAATTGATAAATCTGGTATACATCATAATTAAATCAGGTTGGTCAAGTTGCTAATTCATAACCCTCTATGATAAGAGAGTCTTTTCATGTTAAGACTTATTGTAGTTGTGCATGCCCTATAATCTCTCATGATCTGCTTCATCTCTGACAATTTGTTCAACAGAAACTGTATTGACAATTCCTCTCTTATCAGTTGACTGATTCCATCTGCTTTTTTCTGACCATACAAATGTGAGGTGCCACTCCCATTATTACCTTGTTCACTTGCAGCTTTCTGAACTTCAGAATCCTTATGGTGGTGGATTTCAGATTGATTCCTGAGATGTACTCCTCTCCACACTGTTGGAATCTTCCATCTTATTTTGCAACCAGTTCTGGTTCTGTGGATTTTCCACCTGTTTCATTCTGTTCAGGGGGAGTTATGGGTCATCTGCATTTAAGGGGAGAGTAGTCAATCATGCATGTTGATAGGGGGAGAGCTGTTTTATTGTCATAAGGGGGAACTCCATTTCAGTGAACCTCGTTTCATTCTGTGTATTTGTGTGCTGAATTTTGTCTCTCAAACCATCTCCTTTTTGCTTATGTCAAAGGGGGAGAATAGTTTGACGAGTCAGTGTGACTCATCATGTTGTCATCATCAAAAAGGGGGAGATTGTTGTGCCCCTTGTACTTTGATGATAATGTGGTGTTTTAATGATAGCAACATGAATGAGTCACCATATTATTTTGCTCACATGATATTGTTTTGCTCACATGATTGCATATGATTGATCTGTTCTGTGGAGAATGCATGAGTATGCTATGTCTGATCTGTTCTATGGAGAATGCATAAGTTTATACATTGCATATATTTGTGCTGCACTCGTAAGTCTATACATTATACATTCACTGTGCACTGTCCATGAGCAAGTCTATACATTATTTGTGCATTCATTTGTCTGGCTACATAACTGTAAGTCTATACACTGTTGCATCATGTGCTTCATGCATTAGCAAAGTCTGTACATCGTATTCTGTTCATGCATTGCATCAAGTCCATACATTGTTTGTGCACAAGTCTACATATTCTTCAGGTGCATCATTTCAGCAAACCTATACATTGGACTTGAGCATATAGGAAGTCTATACATTGGCATATTTACCTACGTTGCACTTGCAAGTCCGTACAGCCAATGCCTGCACATAATGTTTATACATCATCCATCGTCTCAACTAGCGTCTCATGCAAAGTCTGTACAGCGGTTTCTTCATATAGGAAGTCTGTACATCGTCCAGTGCATTGCATGCATCGTTCATGAAGTCTGTGTTAGGTTCGGTGCAGTATTCAGAGGGGGGTGAATGAATATAACCTATTTAAAAGCCTTCACCCAATTAAAAATATGATGCTCACTAACTATCTAGAATGCTAACTAGACAGATATATCAAATCTGAAAGACTAATTAGCAGTAGCGGAATTCAACAAATAGACAGTGAGCAACCAAAGCAAAGCGCACCTAAGTATTCATTCAAACCATTCTTTCACTCAAATAAACTTTCGCTCACTCAACAGATTAAACACTCAGAACAAGATCTGATTAAATCATTTAATGAACCTGTGATCAAACACTTGGAGCGCCCCTATGCAAACATCTAGCGGAAGCAAAAAAACATATAGAGAAATCAAACCACTGCACAGAGGTTTTTAGGTGGTTCGGTCCAGCAGACCTACATCCACCCCACACTCAATCCGAGTGTGGCTTCCACTAGCTCACGCTAGAAACCGCAGACTCAGTCTGCAACAGGTGCTGCCACACAGCTTGACCAGGGGAACAACCTCCCCTCTTCCTCCCAACAGGAGGGAACCACTAGTGACACCAGTCACTAGCAAACCAGAGACGCAAGTCTCTCTTCCTCCAGACCGGAGGGTATACCTAGTCTTGCAACCCACAAGACTAGAACGGGAGGACCAATCCTCCCTTCCTCCAAAACTGGAGGGAACCAACCGGTGACTTCCAGTCACCAGCAAACCAGAGGTCGAAGACCTCTCTTCCTCCAGACCAGGAGGGACCCCTGGACTTGCAATCCACAAGCCCAGAACCGGAGATCAGATCTCCCTTCCTCTAAACCGGAGGGAACCCACAAGCAGCTCCCAACTACTTGCAACTGGAGATCAGATCTCCCTTCCTCCAAACCGGAGGGAACCCACAAGTAGCACCCAGCTACTTGCAACCGGAGATGTCAATCTCCCTTCTCCTGAACTAACAGGAGGAACCCCGACCACTCTACAGAGTATCGGAAACACAGCAAACCAGAAAACAAAGGAAAGAACAATAAACGAAAAATGACTTCAGCAAAACAGAAAGCTGAAAAACGAAATGCACAATGTGGCTCTCAACGGAGCTGACTGGCCTGGATTTGATCCACGGTCCAGTAGACGGATCTTCAGGTAAGATCTTCCTTCTTCTCCACGAGCTTTCTCGCTCACTCTCTATCTTTCTTTCTCTTTCTTCTGCTCTTCTCTCACTCTCTGCTTCTTCTTCTCTTCACACTCTTCTCGAGCTCTCTACCTCTCTTCTTCTCCTTCTGCTCTTCTTCTTTCTCTTTTCTTTTTCTATCTGGATCATGGCTCTCTGTATGAGCTTTTCTTCACGCCAACTCGATCAATCTTCTTCAGTGGAAGAAGGCTCATATATATAGCAGCAGCAGCAGCAGCAGCAGTATCAGCCACGACGTGTGACCTCCACATTTCCAGCCCTAAGAATTCGGACCACGTGGCAGTCTCTCAGCAGGCTTCATTCCAGCCTCGGATCACGTGCTGCCTGTCACTGGGGAATATTTCTTCCTCGGACCTGCAAAGAGATGAAAAGCCATTAAAAACTCAGGGCCACAATAACTAGATCTGCACGAAGTATGTAGTAGCAATACTAGATGCACTGAGAACGACACGAGATACACAAGGTGAATACATCACGAAGTAAGGAAAGAATGACACGAGATACACAAGGTGAATACAGCACGAAGTAAGGAAAGAATGACACGAGATACACTGTGACAGAACTGACACAACAAAGAGAACGACACGAAGTGAGGTTATAAAACAACACAAGGTAAAAAGAAGAACGACACGAGATATATGTAGACAAAACAGAAACCAACACGAAGTGGTTGCAAACAGGCACGACACGAGGTCTACGTAAAGCACCACAAAGTGTGGTCAAAGTGAGAAGGACACGAGGTCTAATGATAAAGATCAACATGAAGACGAACACAGAAGTTGACACGGGGTTGAACGAGTAGACGTAAGAGATGACACGAGATTCACTGGGAAACGATACGAGGTGGTATACAGAAAGCAACACGAGGTGCTGCACTGCTCTGCACGCAGTGGAACAACAACGACACGAAGTCATGGAGACAACAGTAACCGACACGAGGTGAGGTTACTAAAGCGACAACGACACGTGGTGTGGAAAACATGACACGTAGTGAAACTAACACGAAGTCGAAACAGTAATCGACACGGGTTGAAAACAACACGAAGTAAAAACAGTAATCGACACGGGTTGAAAACAACACGAAGACAGACAGTGATTTGACACGAAGTCAAAAAAGGACAAGAAGGAAAACGACACGAAGTTGAGAACAGAAATCAACACGAGGTGTGATTTCAACATAAGGAAGATGCGGACTGATAACGACATGAAGTCGAAACAGTAATTGACACGGGGTAACACGACACGAGGTAAAAACGACACGAAGATGAAATTGACACATACTGAAAATAACACGAAGACAGACAGATGCCACGGCTATCATGACACGTGATGAAGCAGTGGGAGCAGAAAAGAAACGACACGAGATGAACAACTAAAGAACAAAGGGAACGATACGAACAACGAAGTGAAGTGAAGGACAGAAAATTATAAACAACATGAAGTAAGAGAAGACGACACGGCGTGTTGGAAATACAAACAGTACTAAAACTAAAACGACACGAGCTAAGAAAGAAATAACACGGACATAAACACAAGAATAACACGAAGTATGACAGAAACAGTACGGACATCCAATGTACTACCTCATAGCAGATTTCCTGTTAATCAATATGCATCAGACGACTGTGTATGGACTTGAAGACCCTTAGCCAATGTATAGACTTCAAAGTAGAGACCAATGTGTAGACTTCACGTGAAAGCCCAATGTGCAGACTAGACACTGTACAGACTTGAAGAAACAGTGCAACGTATGGACTTGATCTCAAGAAATGTAAGCGATGTACACACTTAGCCAATGTGTAGACTTTGCCTTAGACGCTAAATGAGACACTAAGGTCTGTGTAGACTTAGCTTAAGACAATGCATGAACATATCAGCAGAGAAGCAATGCACAGAACAGAAATCAAGCACCAACCAATTTATCACAGCATGACTCAAGCATACACATGCATTCTTTACAATTCAGACATGGCACACTTATGCAATCTCCCACAGAAAAGGTCAGACATATTCATGACAAAGTGGTGACTCATTCATGTTGCTATCATTAAAACACCACATCATCAACAAAGCACAAGGGGCACAACAATCTCCCCCTTTTTGATGATGGCAACATAATGAGTCACACTGACTCATCAAACTATTCTCCCCCTTTGACATAATCAAAAAGAAGGGAAATGGTTTGATAGTCATATGCAGCATAACAATGCAGAGAATGAGTCATGGTTCTTTTAAGATGAAACAGTTCTCTCCCTATCAACATGCATGATTGACTACTCTCCCCTTTGATGAAAATAAACCATAACTCCCCTTAAGCACATGAATGGACTCTGGGTATCCAATACATCAATCTGAAATTAGCCATTTCAAAGAGTCTGAATTCTGGTGAAAATACCACAGAATCAGAGCTTATTGCAGAATAAGATGGAAGATTCCAATAGTGTGGAGAGAAATACATCTCAGGAATCAATCTGAAATCTACCACCATAAGGATTCTGAAGTTCAGAAGGCTGCAAGTGAACAAGGTAATAATGGGAGTGGCACCTCACATTTGTATGGTCAGGAAATTGCAGATGGAATCAGTCAACTGATAAGAGAGGAGTTGACTATACAGTTTTTGTTGATCATGCATGAATCTGATCATGAGGGATTTGAATGCATACATCACTTCAATAAGTCTTAAAAGATGTAAACTCTTCTATCATAAAGAGTTATGAAGTGACAACTTAACCAATCTGATTTAATTTTGATGTATACCAAATTTGTCAAATTAAACTCAATACTCATATCTGAATCCAAGTTCTAATAAAGGTGAACCAATTATTCAGATAACACTAAAAAACCAATCATCTTTTATCTTACACACATGATCTCAATGACTCTTTCAAGAGTTACACAGATTAGTATTGATGTTAAACACTTTTCCAAGAACATGAGATGACAGATTTTTCAAGATAATTTTATTTGAAGCACATTATATTTTTTTTTTTTGAGCAATTTAAGTTGATCAACACCTTTTTACATGAGGCACAACAAGTCTTAGTTGAAGTGACCCAGTTACTCAGTGTGATAACTGGCATTGCCTCTCACTTTGAGAGCAGAGTTAGCAATATGAGTGTCTTTTTACATGAGAAGACACCTTTATCAGAGACCAGACTCCCCAGCTACTCAACACAAATAAGCTATAGCTATGTCAGGTTTTGTTTCACTAAATTTTTATCAGAGATAACTGTGGCACCTCATGACTTGAGTTACTTTATTTCATTGATAAAGAACTCAGTTTCTCAGTGACCGAGTCATTGCTCTGAATTCACAAATTTTCATTTAGTCAACATTTTTCAAATTAATGTTTAACAACAATACACACTATATGCATCTTAACCAAAGAAGCCATGAATTCAAATTTACAGATAGCAGATGAGAGACTTTAAGGATTACATGACACAAGAGGTTAAAGTTTATTAAGCCTTATCATTCAGATATTTTCAATTCATTTAATTACAAAGCTGAGAATACATTAATCTTATATCAGACTGATTCAGTGATAATTCTTAAACCAATATGATAGAAGTTTCTACCAAAAACTCAGACTGAATTGCATGGAATGCAGCTTAAGTTCCTCAGATCAGAAAAAAGTTTAGGTGACCAACAAATCAATAGTAGAGCCAATTCAGTCACACCATCGGAGAAGAATGTGAAAGGTGAGTAGGCTGGTGCAAGAGTAAATCAGCAATAGAAAAGAGCATCAGAAGAGATTTTTATCATCAGACAGTAGCTGAGTCTGGAATACAGACTGATCAGCTATTTTAGAGATACCAGCAGAGAATACAGTTGAATAGCGCATAGTCAAGAGAATGAATCAGGTTACTTAAACAAAGGGAGTTCATGAGGCGAAGAAGATATGAAATGGGAATGCTCCTCCTGTCTAAGTGCAGTGAATTTCTTTTTAGATTTTTTTTTTTAAAATTTTATGATAAGCACTATCCTACATATGCAGTATGCAACAGTTCTAACAAGGAGAGCATGATGATCAATCAACAGCAAAACAAGCTCCCCCTGACAAAATGCATGATGTGCAATGAATCATTTCTTTTCGAATTTTATTTTCTTCAAATTTATGATATGCAATACACTGCTCTATATGAAAATTAGACCCATGGTACTACGCGGAGGACTCGGTCCAAGGACCACCTCACACATGGCAGTATCATCCAGACATACTCCATATGCCCTTCAGCACTGTTCCATTTAATATACCATGATGGTCATGCAAATGACATATGCAGTGCAAAGCAATCTCATTTATTTAGTGCAAGTAACAGCATGAGAAGAGCATCAAAAATCAACCAAGCAAAACAACCATTTCAGATAATAAAATTAAAACAGATAAATCAGCATTTTCAGATTATGAGATTTAAACAGAGTTCAGAACTGACCTGAAATGTAGAATCCTAGGGCTTCCTTTTTAAGTGCCTTGGCTAAATTACCCCCTTTTATTTTTCCTCGCCAAGGCACACCTGCAACATATCAATCAATATGATCTTGCAGGGACCCAAGCAGTCTTGGGTCCTGCACTACCCCTGTCAGGTGTTCTAAATATTCTTTTTGCAACATTATCATCAAATTCCATAAAAGAACAATCAGACATGGAATGTCCAAAATTTCCACAATAATAACATGAAACAACAGATTGTTTGGTCCTATGATGCTTCTCAACAGGAGCATGAGACCTATGACCATAAGCATTAAATGTTCTGTTATATGTATGAAATTTTGACTTACCATTACCTGCCCACCAGCATTCAGAAGCTCGGTGGCCAGGTTTTCCACATTCAAAGCATACAGGTGTCTTTCCTTTAAAAGTAGATTTATTTTTGCCAAGAGAATTTCTATTTGAAGGGAATTCAACAAATTTTAAAGTAAAATGATTTCCCTGAGCATACCAGCAGTCCTTGACTGCATGCCCATACTTACCACATTCAAAGCACCTTGGATGCTTACCTCTTGAACCATTATATCCCCATGAAGTCCTAAACCAACACTCAACAGTTTTATGACCACGTCTGTTACAATTATAACAAATGATGTGTTGGTTTGAAGCATACATGATTCTTTTGGGGTGTTGATGAACAGAAGACCTAGCATGCATGTTATCATCTTGTTTCATGATGAAACAGGCATCCATGAAATGACCATGCCTACCACAGTAATGACAAGATGTATCAGACTTCCTAGTAGCATGATTTCTACCAACTGAATTTCTTGAATGCAATGTTTCACTTGTATGCCCATCTTCAATCAATAATCTGCAATCATCCATTACATGGCCTACCTTGCCACAATAATGGCATGAAACACTCTTATCAGATGCATACGGATAATTAATTGAGCTATGAACAGTATGCATTGAATCATCAGATGCAGTATAGGTAGCAGATTTAAAGACACAAGTAGGGACATGTTTATCCTTATTTTTCTTACCATTTTTGCTCATTTGTTTACCTTTGTTCACAACTTTTATTTGTTCTTCATTTTTCTGGGCCTTGAATTGGAAAACAGATGATGTAGATGTTTTAGGAGGCCCAGAGCAACTTGGAATGTCAGAGCTGCGAACAAAAGTAGTGTACAACTTTTTCTTAACATATTTTTCAATTTGTGATTTGCATCCTTGTTCTCCACTTGATTTAGTGGCGTTATCACACAAAGGAACATTCATTTTCTCTTTTCCCTTGGTAGATTTAGACATGGAACGAACAAGTTTACTTATTTCAGATTGCAGAGAACAAATTTTGAGTTCTGAATTAGTCAAGTCTTCCTCACATGAGATAATTTATCTCTGCATGACATCATTCAAATTTTTAACAATTTCTAGTTCCTGTTTCAATTTCAATTCATTCTCAAATTGAATTTCCTTATCAAGTATTAAAAGCTTCTCAGACATAGCAGAGTTCAGTAGCTTCAGCTCTTCATTTTCCTTTCTTATTTGTTCATTCTGAACCAGTTCATCAATTAGGATTTGATCTTTTCCTAGTGAATTCAGCTCATTCTCTAGTTCAGAAATTTTATCAGTAAGTTTATTATTTTTATTTTTCAGCACAGAAATGTGTTCTTTATGCTTGTCAAGTTCAGCTTGATTTTCTTGTTGGAGCCTTTTAGCCTTTTCATTTTCAAGCTTCAGTTGATTCATTTCTGAGCCTGTATTTCTAGCTTCTTCCAATTGCTTCTTATAGTTCTGAATATCAATCAGATAAGCATCATGAGATTGTTTCAATTTTGAGCAATTTTCACATGATAAATCAGAACAATTTTGATCAATCTTTTTCTTTAGTCTTTTATTTTCAGATTTTACTTTTCTATATTTTTCATACAATTCAGCATACATTTCCTTTAAATCATCAAAAGTCATTTTGTCAGAATCAGATTCAGAATTTACCTGGTCTTCTTCGTCATTGCTTGAAGTGCTTCCTCTTGCCGTTAGACATTTCTGGTTCTCATGAAATGTGATCACTGAATCCCAGATTTCCTTCGCAGTCCCACATGTAAGAATAGAGGAAATGACATTAGCATCTACAACATTCTTCAGAATGTCCTGAACTCTTATATTCTCACTGTTTAGTTGTTTATCCTTCTGGGACCATTTATTCTTCTCTCGAGGCAAAACATGTGGACCATATTCAACGAGAACCCACAGTTTTGGATCTATAGAGTTTATAAAACCACATAGACTGCGTGACCATTTCTTGAAGTTAGAACCATCAAAAACTGCATGTGATGCCATTATAAAGCAATCGAATAGACTCAGATCAATGAGCTAGAAAGCGATATCAGAAGAATGCACCAAACTGGAACTATAAAGCATGAAATCAAATCAGCAGGATCCTCTGCAGATCGTTGGATCTGGAAGTCAGAGACCGCTCTGATACCAATTGTTAGGTTCGGTGCAGTATTCAGAGGGGGGGTGAATGAATATAACCTATTTAAAAGCCTTCACCCAATTAAAAATATGATGCTCACTAACTATCTAGAATGCTAACTAGACAGATATATCAAATCTGAAAGACTAATTAGCAGTAGCGGAATTCAACAAATAGACAGTGAGCAACCAAAGCAAAGCGCACCTAAGTATTCATTCAAACCATTCTTTCACTCAAATAAACTTTCGCTCACTCAACAGATTAAACACTCAGAACAAGATCTGATTAAATCATTTAATGAACCTGTGATCAAACACTTGGAGCGCCCCTATGCAAACATCTAGCGGAAGCAAAAAAATATATAGAGAAATCAAACCACTGCACAGAGGTTTTTAGGTGGTTCGGTCCAGCAGACCTACATCCACCCCACACTCAATCCGAGTGTGGCTTCCACTAGCTCACGCTAGAAACCGCAGACTCAGTCTGCAACAGGTGCTGCCACACAGCTTGACCAGGGGAACAACCTCCCCTCTTCCTCCCAACAGGAGGGAACCACTAGTGACACCAGTCACTAGCAAACCAGAGACGCAAGTCTCTCTTCCTCCAGACCGGAGGGTATACCTAGTCTTGCAACCCACAAGACTAGAACGGGAGGACCAATCCTCCCTTCCTCCAAAACTGGAGGGAACCAACCGGTGACTTCCAGTCACCAGCAAACCAGAGGTCGAAGACCTCTCTTCCTCCAGACCAGGAGGGACCCCTGGACTTGCAATCCACAAGCCCAGAACCGGAGATCAGATCTCCCTTCCTCCAAACCGGAGGGAACCCACAAGCAGCTCCCAACTACTTGCAACTGGAGATAAGATCTCCCTTCCTCCAAACCGGAGGGAACCCACAAGTAGCACCCAGCTACTTGCAACCGGAGATGTCAATCTCCCTTCTCCTGAACTAACAGGAGGAACCCCGACCACTCTACAGAGTATCGGAAACACAGCAAACCAGAAAACAAAGGAAAGAACAATAAACGAAAAATGACTTCAGCAAAATAGAAAGCTGAAAAACGAAATGCACAATGTGGCTCTCAACGGAGCTGACTGGCCTGGATTTGATCCACGGTCCAGTAGACGGATCTTCAGGTAAGATCTTCCTTCTTCTCCACGAGCTCTCTCGCTCACTCTCTATCTTTCTTTCTCTTTCTTCTGCTCTTCTCTCACTCTCTGCTTCTTCTTCTCTTCACACTCTTCTCGAGCTCTCTACCTCTCTTCTTCTCCTTCTGCTCTTCTTCTTTCTCTTTTCTTTTTCTATCTGGATCATGGCTCTCTGTATGAGCTTTTCTTCACGCCAACTCGATCAATCTTCTTCAGTGGAAGAAGGCTCATATATATAGCAGCAGCAGCAGCAGCAGCAGTATCAGCCACGACGTGTGACCTCCACATTTCCAGCCCTAAGAATTCGGACCACGTGGCAGTCTCTCAGCAGGCTTCATTCTAGCCTCGGATCACGTGCTGCCTGTCACTGGGGAATATTTCTTCCTCGGACCTGCAAAGAGATGAAAAGCCATTAAAAACTCAGGGCCACAATAACTAGATATGCACGAAGTATGTAGTAGCAATACTAGATGCACTGAGAACGACACGAGATACACAAGGTGAATACAGCACGAAGTAAGGAAAGAATGACACGAGATACACAAGGTGAATACAGCACGAAGTAAGGAAAGAATGACACGAGATACACTGTGACAGAACTGACACAACAAAGAGAACGACACGAAGTGAGGTTATAAAACAACACAAGGTAAAAAGAAGAACGACACGAGATATATGTAGACAAAACAGAAACCAACACGAAGTGGTTGCAAACAGGCACGACACGAGGTCTACGTAAAGCACCACAAAGTGTGGTCAAAGTGAGAAGGACACGAGGTCTAATGATAAAGATCAACATGAAGACGAACACAGAAGTTGACACGGGGTTGAACGAGTAGACGTAAGAGATGACACGAGATTCACTGGGAAACGATACGAGGTGGTATACAGAAAGCAACACGAGGTGCTGCACTGTTCTGCACGCAGTGGAACAACAACGACACGAAGTCATGGAGACAACAGTAACCGACACGAGGTGAGGTTACTAAAGCGACAACGACACGTGGTGTGGAAAACACGACACGTAGTGAAACTAACACGAAGTCGAAACAGTAATCGACACGGGTTGAAAACAACACGAAGTAAAAACAGTAATCAACACGGGTTGAAAACAACACGAAGATAGACAGTGATTTGACACGAAGTCAAAAAAGGACAAGAAGGAAAACGACACGAAGTTGAGAACAGAAATCAACACGAGGTGTGATTTCAACATAAGGAAGATGCGGACTGATAATGACATGAAGTCGAAACAGTAATTGACACGGGGTAACACGACACGAGGTAAAAACGACACGAAGACGAAATTGACACATACTGAAAATGACACGAAGACAGACAGATGCCACGGCTATCATGACACGTGATGAAGCAGTGGGAGCAGAAAAGAAACGACACGAGATGAACAACTAAAGAACAAAGGGAACGATACGAACAACGAAGTGAAGTGAAGGACAGAAAATTATAAACAACATGAAGTAAGAGAAGACGACACGGCGTGTTGGAAATACAAACAGTACTAAAACTAAAACGACACGAGCTAAGAAAGAAATAACACGGACATAAACACAAGAATAACACGAAGTATGACAGAAACAGTACGGACATCCAATGTACTACCTCATAGCAGATTTCCTGTTAATCAATATGCATCAGACGACTGTGTATGGACTTGAAGACCCTTAGCCAATGTATAGACTTCAAAGTAGAGACCAATGTGTAGACTTCACGTGAAAGCCCAATGTGCAGACTAGACACTGTACAGACTTGAAGAAACAGTGTAACGTATGGACTTGATCTCAAGAAATGTAAGCGATGTACACACTTAGCCAATGTGTAGACTTTGCCTTAGACGCTAAATGAGACACTAAGGTCTGTGTAGACTTAGCTTAAGACAATGCATGAACATATCAGCAGAGAAGCAATGCACAGAACAGAAATCAAGCACCAACCAATTTATCACAGCATGACTCAAGCATACACATGCATTCTTCACAATTCAGACATGGCACACTTATGCAATCTCCCACAGAAAAGGTCAGACATATTCATGACAAAGTGGTGACTCATTCATGTTGCTATCATTAAAACACCACATCATCAACAAAGCACAAGGGGGCACAACAGTCTGTACATCGAGCAAGTCTGTACATCGGACTAGTCTGCATCATGCTAAGTCACCGTCTTACTTAGCGTCTCATGCATTCATAGTCTGTACAACGTCCTTCGCATGAACACAAGCAAGTCTGCACAGCCTTCCGTCTCATGAAGCGTCTCACGGTGTGTCTCACATAGCGCTCAAGTCTATACATTGCATCGTCTCTCTAAGCGTCTATGTGCATAGTCCATGCATTGCCAAGTCTACACATCGTCAGCCTGCTCATGCATCGTCTTGGTGGAAAGTCTGTACATCGTGTGTTGCTGAAAGTCTGTACAGCGTCTAGCGTCTCATGTAAAGTCTATACATCCCTTAGCTAGAACTGTGCAAGTCTATACATCGCATGCATGTTAGCAAGTCTATACATTCTTCTGTCTCACTTAGAGTCTATACATTGCAGCTGAGTTGAAGTCTGTACAGCCCTTGCTTTGCCAAAGTCTATACATTGTGAACTCTCAAGTCTATACAGACATTACTTTGCTCAAGTCTGTACATCGTCCAGTTGTCTTTGGCAAGTCTATACATCGTGAGAGTCTATACATTCCTCATTGCCTTGCTTCATGCTTCAAGTCTGCACATTCCTTTCTCAAGTCTGTACATTGCATCGGTTGTTCATGCATTATCTCTAAAGTATGTACATTGCATTGCATGAAGTCTGCACATTCCACGCTAGCGAAGTCTGTCTAAGTCTATACATTGCTTCTTCATGCATTGCACGAAGTCTGCACATTGTGTGCTGCATGCTCACCAAGTCTATACGCTGGCTAGTCTGTTCAAGTCTGCAAGTCTATACATTGGCTGCTGAATGCTCTTCAAGTCTACACATTGCAGCTTGTGGGTCATTCGTCTAAGTCTGTACAACATGTTCCTCATACAAGTCTGTACATGCATTAACTGTGAGCATGGCATAGTCTGTACATTGTCTTTGCTTCACGCATGACTAAGTCTATACATTGTGCATTGTTCAAAGCAGAGTCTGCACACTCATTGTCAGCAAGTCTGTACATTGATGTAGCACGCATGCAGAGTCTATACACTCATAACCTTAACCATTGCATTCTGTGCTTCAAGCCACACTAAGTCTATACAGTCTGTGTGTTTCATGCATTTGTGCATCGTTCACTCTAAGTCTATACTTTGATGTCGCATTGCGAAGTCTATACAGTGCAAAGTCTACATATTGCACATTATATACTATAAAGTCTGTACAATGTGTCGACATTAAATTGATAATCCTATTCGACTGTCTGACAGGGACTCCTTGCAGAGCTTAATGAAAGGCACGTGATCCGAGGCTGGAAGGGCTGACAGGAAGATGACACGTGGCCAAAAACATCTGGGCGGGAAATGTGGAAGACACGCGCCCAGTGCTGCTCCTGCTGGAACTGATTATAAAAGGAAGCCTTCTTCCACAGAAGAAGACTGATCGAAGCAGAAGCAGAGACAGAGTCTGCATGATCCAGATAGCAGAGAAGAAGAAGAAGAAAAGAAAGAGAGAAGAAGCAGAAGAAAAAAAGTGAGAGATAGAGAGCTCGAGCAGATAAAAGAGGAAGAGAAAGAAAAAGAGAAAGAAAGAGAGACAGAGTGATCGGAAGAAGAAGAAGGGCAGAGAGAAGCTTCATTCGAAGATCTGTCCTCACTGGACCGTGGATCAAATCCAGGCCAGTCAGCTCTGTTGAGAGCCACATTGTGCTTCATCTTTTACAGCTTTCAGCCGCTGTGTTTCATCCTTGTTTTCATTTTTCTTTTGAATCTTTTATCAAGCTATTAGTCAGCGTTTGCAGAGGTGCTGCCTCTAGACGGGTCAAGCTGTAATCCCCAGCGGTTGCAGTGGTGGATTCCACTGGACAGCAAGCTATGTTGCTCAGCGGGCGAGGTGGATTCCTCGGACAACAAGCTGTGAGGCTCAGCGGTTTGTAGGCAAGCTGTAATGCCCAGCGGTTCAAGCTGTGAGTCAGCAGTAATCCACACTCGGGTTGAGTGTGGGGTGGACGTAGGTCTGGAGGACCGAACCACCTAAAAACCCCTCTTGCATTGTGGTTTGATTTGTCTAATTATGCTTCCGCTAGTTGAATGTTTAGGTGCGCTTTGGTTTGATTGCTCACTGTGTGTTTGTGTAATTCCGTATTTGCTTATTAGCCTTCAGTTTTGTCTAGTTAGCGAACTAGAATTTTTAATTGGGCGAAAGTTTTTAAGGGGAGATTCATTCACCCCCCTCTGAATCGAACGCACCGAACCCAACAGTCCTCGGCCTTGGGGGTCTTCACGAGCATGTCGTCAATATAGGCCTCGACGTTCTGACCGAGCTGTCCCTCGAACATATGGTTGACTAGCCTTTGGTACGTGGCTCCGACATTCTTCAACCCGAAAGGCATCCGGGTGTAACAGTGTACGCCGAAGTCGGTGATAAAGGCGGTCTTCTCGATGTCTTCGGGGTGCATTCTGATCTGGTGGTAACCTGAGTAGGCATCCAGGAAGTTGAGTATCTCATTGCCCGAGGTTGAATCAACTAGTTGGTCGATGCTCGGTAAGGGATAGCAATCCTTTGGAGTAGCCTTGTTCAGGTCGGTGAAGTCCACGCACATCCGCCATTTTCTTGAAGCTTTCGGCACCAGGACGACGTTAGCTAGCCACGTCGGGTACAAGACCGGTCTAAAAAGGCCAGTCTTCTGCCCCTTGGTGACCTGCTCCTTGATAATCGTCTGCTTCTCTGGCGCATGCTTCCTTCTGTGTTGTTGCACTGGCTTCATGGTTGGGTCGAAGTTGAGCTTATGCACCACCGTCTCTTCCGGTATGCCGGGGAGTTGATCATCAGACCATGCAAAGACCCGGATGTACGCGGAAAGGAACTCTTTGTATTGCTGTTGAACCTCAGATGTTAGGTCGGCTCCGATCTTTACTCCTAGGGTCGGGTCGTCGTTTAGGAAAATTGCTAGCAACTCGCCTCCAGGTTCGGCGGTTGCGGATTTTTCCTCGACTTCCCGGGGGCCCTTATTTTTCCCATCTGGCCTTGTGACTTCAATCGAGATATTGTAGCACATTCGGGCCATTGCCTGGTTACCTCAGACTTCCCCCAATCCATTTTTGGTGGGGAACTTCATCTTTTGGTGATAGGTAGAAGGCACCGCTTTCGTTCGGCTGAGGATTCCTCGGCCGAAGATTGCGTTGTATGCTATCATACATTTGATCACTATGAAGTCCACCATGACCGTAACGGTTTTGGGTGGGGTGCCAAGAGTAACCGGCAGGCTTAGGGCTCCCTTGGGATAGGTGGCCTGGCCATTGGACCCGCACAAGGGGGTCCGGATTGGGCGGAGTTTAGACGGATCCTCCCCCATCTTAAGGAAACATTCGTAGGATAATACATCAGGAGCACTTCCATTGTCAACCAGAATCATGTCTACATTACAATGGTTTATTGTGGCTGATATCACTAGGGCGTCGTCGTGCGGGGTGCTCAGCCCCTCCAGGTCTTGGTCGGAGAAGATTATGACCTGGGGTTCGCTTGGCGGGGCCCTTGGAGGCTCGATGGCTCGGCTCGCCCGCTCAGCATGACGCTTCCTTCCCCGGCCACTGTCTCCTCCTGATGCAGCTCCTCCGGCGATGACGTTGATGTGGACCCCTCGAGGGGCGTTGTCGATCTCCTCTGGGGCGCCTCAGTCTTCCTGGTGCCCAACCACGAACCGGGAGAGGTGCCCCTGACGAATGAGACGCTCGATCTCGTCCTGGAGCTGGTGGCAGTCGCCGGTATGATACCTGTGGTCACTGTGGAATAGACAATGCTTGCTGCGACTGTGGTTCTTTGACTTCATTGGCTCGGGTTGGCGGAGGAGGCCCGAGCCTTTGATGTCTTCATAAATCTCGTATACTGGAGCGGTTAGGGGAGTGTACCACTCGTACCTCCGTGACGGTTCCTTGCGTTCCCCGTCTCGGTTCCGCCTTTTCCCTGGGCCCGAGCTTGGCTCGGGTGCCCGCTTCTTGTCCCCCTCTCGACCCGAGCCGGTTGCGTCTCGGCATGCACTGAGCACTTCCTCGCACTCGGCGTGGCGCAATGCCAGAGTCACTAGCACAGCAAGGGTCGAGGGAGGGTGGAGGACAAGCTCGCGGCGGAGGTTCTCGTCGCGGGTGCCCCCGGTCAGTGCGGTTATGGCCGAGGCGACGTCCAGGTGGGGGATCCTTAGGGCTTCCAATTTTAATCGGAGGATGTAGGCCCGAAGTTTTTCCCCTTGCGCCTGTTTGAGGACCAAAAGCCCCGCTACCGACCTTGGGGGGCCGCTACCGGCGAAACTCTCCTTGAATACTCGCCCGAACTGCTTGAAGTCTCGGATGGATCCGGGGGCGAGGGCCCGGAACCATGCTTGGGCGCCTTGGACCAGGGTGGTCGCGAAGGCTCGGCACTTGATGGCGTCGGATACTCCGTGAATGGTCATCAGAGCGTCGAAGCTGTCGAAGTGGTCGGCCGAGTCGCCCTGGCCGTCGTAGGGCTTGAAGGTTGGGATGGAGGTTCGGGGAGATACCTCTGCCTTCAAGATATGGTCGGAGAACGGGGATCTCTCCTCGTCCTCTGGTGGACAGGTCTTCTGCAGGGCTCGTAGGGCGCGCTCCTGCTCTGCGAAACGCCTCTCGAATTCTCGCAGTCGGAGGGATAGCTCCGGCTGCCGCTGCGCCGTAGGGCTGAGGGGGCGTGAAGGCAGGCTGTCCTAGCGCTCCCTAGGGACTTCGATCTCCGGGAGGGGACGGCGTGCCCCATGCCTGCCCCGCTTCGGCGTGGAGGAAGCCTCTTGCTCCGAAGGGGGGGCTTGCGAGGGTCCTCCTACTTTGTTGCGGATGAGCTGCTGTCCTCGGAGGGTGAAGCGGCCTCCTGTGGTGTGCTGGGACACGTTCTCACGGGGAGGGCTCTCCGGAGGGGCGCGTGACCTTCCATCCCTGGTCGCCTGGGTCCTCATGAGTTCCACGAGGACGTCCAGTTTCACATTGAGGGCTTGGAAGGCGTCGGTGCCGCCGTTGAGCGGCATCCCTACCGCCGTGGGAAGAGGGGGCGGCAGCCCGGCCGCAGGCGGAGGGGGCGGTCCGTCGGTGGGAGTGCTGGCACCGGAGGGGGGGTTTTGGGAGGCTTGTGAGGGGCCTTCCCCCGCCGCCACCGTGGCCTTTCCCCTGTCGCCGGCGGACCTCCTCCCTGAACTTCTTCTCACCATACTGGCTCTTTGGTCGTTTCCCACAGACGGCGCCAGATGAAGGGGCATGATCTCCCGCTGGTCCTGAGCTGGGAGGATGATCACCGGATAGTGAACTGCAGAGAAAGGGAAACGAATCAGGAGGCCCAGGGATGGTTCCCTGGGGAGAACCCTCCAATGCCTAAGTCAGTAGAGCGTTGGTGGAAGGTATTGAGGGAGGTAGAAAGAAATGCGCGAGACCCCCCAACACCAAGATGGTGAAGTGATTCCTGCTCAGGGAGTGTTAAGCGTGTATTTGTCTTACCTGCCGCCGGAGGGAGTCCCTGATTTATATAACGAGCTCCCCGGATGAGTCCCATAAGCTGAGGAGTTTCAGGCGGGAGTTACGTCATCATCATGGGATCGTTACGTCCTCATCATGGGATCGTTATGTCCTCGTCGTGGGCTCTTCATGACCTTGGGGGATCGTGGCTCCCTTATCCCCCTGAACTCCTGCTCATAAAGGACTTTCAACGACTTCATGGATAAACACTTGTCAGTCGATCCAAGCATGAGAAGTGCCAGCCCTTTCCGGGTGATAGGCATAACTCGGATGCAGTCAGATCGGAGTGGGCGCAGAGCGCTCACCCTTATCCCGCTGGAGGGATGGCTCGGGCGTGGGTCTTCCTCCGTCCTGACGTTCGGGCCTTCCGAGCCTAAGGGCCGCCGAGGAAGGATGAGATCCCGAGTGATCTTTATTGGACTTTTTTGTCGAAGTGGGCCCTAGAGGGCTGTCACTTGGATGAGCTGAGTCTCATTCGGTCCTGATGGACCTAGTTTGACTGCTCTTAATTGGGCTACAAAAATCTCCCTCTCCAATGTGATTTATGCGGCAAGTTAGGGGGACGTGAGTGTCACATCATAAAAAAATAAAATGATTTACTTGGTGCACATCCTGAGTGTGTAATTGACCATGGTGTGTACTAAGCATAACTCTTATCGGAGGCTAGTCGGGAGACTTTTATATTTGACTCTACTCGGTCGGATGCTATATATACTGTGAGTGCGATCAACCAGTTTGTGCATGCTCTTTGCGTTCCACACTTATAGGCAGTGGGACCGTATTACGAGACACCTTAAAACATCCCCAGGCAAAGATCTTGTCTTTACCAAATCTAATTATCTGGCACTTGCATGTTTTAATGACGACGACTGAGTTGACTCTAAGGAGGATAGATGGTTCCACTTCTGACTATTGTGTGCTCCTTTGGAAGAACTTGGTTACCTGACGTAGTAAGCAACAAATTGTGGTTGCTAGATCCAGTGTTGTGACCGAGTATCGTGCTATGCATGGCACATGACCTGACCGAGCTCCTTTGGTTAAAGTTTACTCCTCAAAGATATTGGCATTCTGGTTTTCCTTCCACTTTAATATTAGAAACAATATTGTCCAGTATGTATCGGACCAAACACATTAAAATTGATTGTCATTTCATTCAGGAGTGCCTTGACTAAGGTAGCTTGTCTTCCTTACGTTCGGTCTAATAGACCGAACAAGTAGTCAATGTGTTTACCAAAGGCCTCCCTACAAGAAACCGTAGTTGGGTAATTCCTTTCATTGAAGGAGAAACTTATCATTCCCTACAAGGACAGGTCATGGAAGGAAGGAAATGGTTCTCCACGTAGCAGTTGCATATCTACAGCATGCCACACACGAGAAAGCTGATCAGGTCACACGAATAAAACACTGAAAAGGCTGATTTGATGATGTGCATTTCCCAAGGATCTCTAAGATTAGGAGCAGAAATGAAACGTATCGATGAATGAAGGTAGAAGTTGGCACACCTTCAATCCAATCAGGAAAATGGGAAAAACAATCGCAAACTGTAGCTAATGATTTTTGTAAGACATGCCTCTCTTCCTCACATTATGAGTGAAACCAGAACTTGAATCTACATGGAACCCACCCTTTTCAAAAGGCTGCAATTTGAAACTAAACTAGGGGTCTTAGATGAATCTAGCTTAAAGAATGTATGCGGGAAAGAATCTCTTTCACGAAACTATGTTCTAAAGAGCATTGCGCTAAGATAATTGTTGTGGCCAAGAATTGATGTTTGAAGTTCTATGCATACTTATAAGTAGTAACAGCACTCACATTCCAACAACCAAGTTTTGAATCTTGATCCCACTGTGCACCAATACCTGACTAAACATGAATTACATCAATACATTAAATGTTCACAGCCACATCTGATAATGATAGTTTTAAATGTTGGATTTAATCTAATATGGGCATACATATATATATAATAAATTGTATACTATGCGCTATCATAAAGTTTATCCATATTAATGTGATTAATTAAGGATTTGGGGATATAAGCATTTAAAGAAAAGTATGGGTCATATTTTAATTATGTGTAGAGACCAGGGTGTTATTTCTATTTTTATGATGGGCTAAAATAGAAAAAGGCACCAAAGGGTGCTTTAGCACCTGTACGCACAACAAAGGTCTCTTGGGTTAAGAGGCCGGGTCATGGTCCCCAATCCAAACACGAGATTTCTCCTTCTCCTGGATATCCCATCGTCTCGGAGTGCCGTCGGAGAACGCTGTACTGGATTGGAAGACTGTCTCCCATGGATCCAGGTATGCTTCCGCTGAAGTTCTTTCGGTGTTTTGACATGGAGATCATTGGGCAACTCATGTTCTATAGATTTAATCTCCCACTCAAGAATTTCCTACATTAAAAGCTAATACCAAATTGAGGGTTCAACCTAAACTCTTACTGCAATAGTAATGCTACTCAGTTTTCAATCAATAGCCTTGGGACTGATGCCATTATGATATAAATAGTAAAAGCAGGTAAACAAAGAAAATGTGCAAGATGTGCCAGCTTACTCCTCCGAAAGAAAATCCAAGAGGATCAAGTACCCAGAGGCTTGTCAACTTTGCTACTCAACAATCAAATTCCCACCTACCCTTGTATGCATCAGGTCTTGATGCATTAGGTTCCATACAGGACAAACTGAGCAAATATGCTTCTAACGTTCATTTGTTTGTTGATGTTACAGGGACATTTTAACAGTGAATATAAACACAGAGGGTTATCTACTTTTATTGTCAGACTGCCAGACTCCAGTGAGCATGCTGCTCAGAAACCCATAGGATGGGAGGGGATAAGGGAGCCTGAGCAACTCAAATTCTCCTCAAAGTTACAGGCATGACAACCGGCATGGTTGGTGTCTGATCTTGCCACATATAAGAAGAAACTCTTACACAATTGCCTTGAAGAGAGAATGATTATGATAGGCTGCTACTATAAACAACAGCATTTTTAAATTCAAACAGGGACAAATCAATAATCAAGGGCTCCAAGCAAACCAAATGAAATAAATATATTTCAGCCACTGTTCTTCATACCTTACACCCAGAAGGAAAAAAAGGGAAAAATGATGAGTTCTCATTATACTTATGAAGCATACAAACAAAAGGGAGAGCAGGAATATGCGACTCCACAAAGCATTAATTTTTTCCTCTCTTCAGGTCGCATATAATCCACTAAATGAACAAAAAGAAGTCCAAGAGAGCTCTTGAGCATGCCTACGTAGTCAGAGACGAGAGGCCACCGAGGTGACCAAGGGGTCACCTCAAGCCTCAAATGCCTAGGTGATGGCTTAGGCATTTGAGACGATATTTTATTAAAATAATATATATATAATTAAGAATATAAATACATGTCTAAAATAACACAAAAGATGCATGCATAAAAATCAATAAACTTCCTAAATTCATTCATTCCTAAAATAAACAAATTTAAATAAAATTAACAACAAATCTAAACAAATTTAAACAAATAAATAAATAAGGGTAAATGAATAGGCGGGCAAAAGCGGGCTGGTCGTGGACTGGGCTGGGGTGAGGCGATTGGGGCGAAAGTGAGGCGTGGCCACCTGGCCTCGCCTCCTCGCCTAGGCGCTCGCCTCCGTCACTTTTGATATAATAGGAGCATGCATAACCAAAAAAGACCAAGCATACCCATACATAACAGAATTTTCTTGTTCCCTAGTGAATTGAGATGTGTCAATTCCTTTTCATCCCATGGCTGCGCTTAAGCTATTCGTTCTAGTTGATGGTTATGTCCAATAAGGCCAAGAAGAGCCATATTAAGAAAGCTGCGTTATTCATGTAATCCCCACAGTGTCATGGTGTAGAAATGCAAATGGGGAATGCTAAAACCGATAGTCACAAGTTACATGACATCTATAGAAAAAAAAAAAAGAAAAACTCTCTTTGTGGATACTTCTGCATAATCACAAAGACCTGACATGAACAGTAACAATCTGATATCAGCAGTTAGAAAATGCGTCATATTACCTGGTTTACATCATCAAGATAAGATGCATTATTCCCTTTTTCCAAATTCCAAGGCTGTTCCAGATTTAGTAAAATCAGGTATGCAAACAGAAAAATCTACACAAGAAAAATAGACTGAAGCACAACATCCATGCTGGAAATGTGAGAGAAAAGGATCACCAGAAACCCATCACCAGAAAAGAATAAGCCAAAGAAGGCACTAGCATCTGGGAGGCGAAAAATTAAGACTTTATTGATCAGTTTAAAATAGAACTATCTCACTGAAGTTAACCTGCAACTCCAAAAGATGCTCATTATATATACACCAAATTGTGCTATTTCATTTTAAGCTGTTCTTTTACAATAGTGATAAGTCATTAGGATTCAGATCCATGGATGACAACCAACCCAACATCAGTGTTTAATGCCCTGGTGCAGGAGCTGACCTCTGAACTATAATCTACTTTTCCCTGAGATAAATTTGGTAATATCCAATTTATGTCAACAATCAAGATCAGAAATCAGGTGTTAGATTTCCACATAAGACCCAAAAGATACACTCATTTGTCATATGCCTTTATTAAACCGATTTTTTTTAGAAATATATTGTCAGGTTCAACAACTCCATAGACGCATTCCTCTAAATTAAGAAGAATGACACGAAGAAGAATGAAGACCAGGACACGCACTCCCTATAAACCACTCCTATCAAACAATCATTACTCGTACCAATTAAACGAAGTTACAGTTCCAATCTGCATCCAACACCACATGCCATGCTGCAAGAAAAATAAGGGACACATTGATAATGTTCCAAAAGGGCAACGGTAGTGTCTAGCAATTCAATTCAGCAAAAGCACATCTGAAAACAAATTAGCTCCCCCCCATCAACAGAAGAATTGTTCAGTAATGTTCCCAAAAAATCCGCTTCCAGGAAACAACCAGACAGAATATATGACAATTATTATAACAAGAGCTCCTCATCCAATTCATATTTTCCGTACATCTATAAACTACGTATTATGTATGTATTACATAAGCCTCATACGCAATTCATACCAAGGAAAGATTAAATTTACAAGGAACCAACCTATCCATGAAATCAAACCCAACAACACATACCCCAAATGCCGAGGGGGGGGGAAAGAAAAGGGGGTTCTACTTCTACTACCTGCTGATTCCACCTACCCCTTCCTGCCGGCAACTAGGGGGTGGTGACCTTGAGGGCCTTAGTCTTGAAGCGATACCTGGGCGCCCGGGGGATGACCTGGCTGGGGCCCATGCCGAGCTGCCCGTGCCCCTGCATCATGGGCGGCCCGTCGTCGTAGATGTGGCCGACGACGGCACCGCAGGCGTCGCACTGCAGCTTGGTGCGCTTGCGCTGGATGCCCCAGTAGTTGAGGGTCTCGAAGAAAGGCCGGATCTTGTCCTCCCTGGTCAGCCGCAGCTTCGACTCGTCGGCCCACGAGAAGGACAGCGTCCCCTTGTCCCCGGCCTCGAAGTAGCTCCCCGGCGGGTACAGGTGGGCGGCGCTCAGGTTCAGGTCTACCTCGCACTTCGCACACCTGAACCCATTTCAGTCATCAAAAAATTAAGGGCTTCTTTTGGGTCAGGGCATGGCCAAGAGAGCGCGGCAGAATTGATGGTGTGATTCATAGAAGCATCAAAGAATCGAAATTTACGTTAGCAAGCATCGTATCATGTTGCAAAGAAGATGAGGATGATGATGATATGAAGAGATGCGACGGGAGTACCTGTAAACGGAGGCCATGGCGTTGTCCTTGTGCCTGTGTACGGAGAGAGGTGAAGGGGTCGACTGGGTGGGGTGGTGGGGAGGAGGAAAGGCAATTGGGTTCCTTCGTGGGTTCCTTTCCTTCGTTCTTCTATTGCTGGGTTCTTTGTTTTCTCCTCTTCTCCTTCATCTTCCTTGGTCTAGATGGTGGGAAGGTTCTGCTGGGTTGCCAGAGACGTCCTGTTCATAGGTTGACTGCGCGGCGTCGGCGTTCCTCCGAAGGGGCGCCTGCAGCTTTTGGGGCGTCCGGATTGTTGATGGGATGTCCGTTTGAGAATTCCTCTCGCCACAACCGGACATTCGAATCCAAACGGTAAAGAGTGGCTCCGTTGTCATCTTTTCGAGGTCAGCTTATGCCTGAAGGTAAAAGTTTTATAAATGCGAAATTTAAGAAAATTTTTATATTTAAAATTATTTTAAAATTTTATTTTGAATACATAAAAATAAGTTTAATTTATTATCACTGATTTTTACGGGTTATAAAAGTCAAATCTTTTCTGATAATCTCACTTTCTTCTCCCCTTTTTCTCTTTTTTCATTTCTTGATGTTGAGAAAATATCTTTTCTCACAAAATTATTATTTTAAAATATGATAAAATAAATAATTATTCATCCTAATTTTGCTAAATCAGTTTACATGTTTTAACCTATCAAAAAATAATTTATATATTTAACATAATTCAGGTTTTCATAAACTTAAATCATGATCAAATAAATATTTAGGATATAGTTAATTAAATTTGAATATCGGTTAAGTAAACAAAAGGTTAAGTGATGGATACATCGTCTAATCAAATTCAACATAGACGATATTCTATCTATTGAGCAAAACGACAAGAAACTAAGTTAGATGATTTTATGTCTAAATTTTTGGGATAGACGGAGTGATAGACGATATATCGTCTAATGTAAATGGGATAGACATAAAATTATATGATGCATCGTCTAAGTGAAACCTAAGTTGACAAAGTAGTATTAGATGATACTTACTTTGAAGTCTCTAGTTAGATGGAACATTGACTATACATCATCTAAGTGAAAACGGATAGGCGATACTCTGTATAAATAAGCAAAATAATATTAGACGATGTTTTATCTGAAGTCGAGTTAAATGGAACATTGGACGATACATCATCTAAGACATAAAAGATAGACGATGCGAGAGTTGATAAGTAAATCTCCGTAAAAGTGGAAAATGACAAAAGCCCACAATAGACGATACATCATCTAATTGAAGAGAAGCATTAGACGAAACTTCGTCTAACTTACGATAGACGATAAGTTAGATGATATTCTCTCTAAGTAAAAAATGACAAAACTGTGATAGATGGAATTTTGTTTAACATATCAAGTTAGAATCATTAGACGATATCTCATCTAATATAGCTACAGATAAGCGAAGCGTTAGACGTTATTTTATCTAAGTGAAAAATGACAAAAACTAAAGACAGACGATGCTTCGTCTAAAATAAAAAGTAAAAATAGAATATTTAAATGAATGGGTAGACGATATTTCGTCTACTTTCATTAAAAAATAAAATCTCATTGCCTTGATTTTATATTCCATTCAAATAGACGATATATATATATATATATATATATTACACTTTTGACTTCATCAAATATATATTTCGATTGATTGTACTAAACGATAATCTATATAGTAAAGTGCCTAGACAACACTTAAATTCTATAGTGCTATTCACGTAAATGATAATAACATTATTTAAAAGCTTACTAACACCTTTTTTTTGGTATACGTTGATACCATCTGAAATATAATGTTGAATAGTCAACATAACAATATGTCCCTATTAAATACATAATATCCATTAGGATACTTTTTATTTTTAGTATATATAAAATACAGTACATGATCTTCTGGTGCACCACCCAATATCGTGAGATATAATTATATGTGAAGCTTGCATTATTGTTTACATATTTTACTCACACTAGTGCTTGAATTTTTTGCAATTTGGGATATTTTTTGCAATTTGAATTTGCTTACCTTATCTTATGGCCCTACGTGAGACAACTATTTTTAACATTATTTTAGACATACATATGGCAACAACTAGGGGGCAGGTTGCACAAAATAAGAACGAGGACACACACATATCTTCGGTAGTAGAAGATTTGATTCACTTACTGCCTTGAGAATGACTTGCACTCACTCACAAAGTAGATGGAAGCTTACCAGCCAATCGGATCCGTCGAATATTGTGACTATGATCGGATCGTTGAAGATAAATGAATCTAACAGATACAATGAAACTTGGAGCTATAAATAACATATAGTTCAATAAGAACATCAAAGAGCTAATTCTGTTGAGCAGAACGATCAATCATCTTCAGGTATCTTCCTGTCAACAAAATAATCTCTGAGCACAAGCTTTCTGCCCATTCAAGTCCAGGGGAGACTTCACATCATTGAAAGTATCGTCCTAGAAGTCTCTCATCTCGAAAAATATTAAAGAGGAGAAATCTACATTTTTACAACATTCTAACCATTCTCCTCCTCTATATGTCTATCAGTTAATTCATCTTTCTTTGCATATTATAATTTCCACAATCTACTCATCAAGGAGCACAACTATGGATTCTTGAATATGTCTAAATTGACAATGTATAGAGTATTAGTTGCTTTAGGATAACCAACACTGGGTGTGCTAGGTTAGTCTATTAATATTGTGGAAATTAGTTAGATAACTAACTCCTTGAAAGCTAACAAGTGCAAAACCATCGGAAAAACTAAGTCACTAGGGTGACTGTTGGTTTGTTGTGACCATAAAAGAATTTGGGGTTACTAGTCTTAGAAATTAGCTGTAAGATTCACTGAGAGTTGATAAGATCAACTGGGAAGCTAGACCCTGAAAAATTAACTGGTGTAACCTTGGTTGATAGGGTTTGTAAAAGTCTTTGTGGGTTGTAAAGGGACTGGAGGTAGATTTGTCGAGGAGGATAAACTAAATCAGTGTAAAATCTGTCCTTGTGGTTTGCTTGCGATTCTGTATGTTTATTTCCATTGCATTTCAACAATAAATTTGAATACGTAATTATTTTTATTTGGCACACTTATTCACCCCCTTTTAGGCTGTGCTCGAGTAATAACAAGTGGTATCAGAGTGCATGTCTTTTTGTTTACATGTTTAACAGCGTAGGAGAGAACTGCAATAAGTTTGGTCTACAAGAAGGTCAGTCTACCAGCCAGCCTCCACTCTTTAGCAGATTCAACTACCCCTATTACAAGATTAGGATGATGAACTACATCAAAGAAGTAGATTATGATCTGTGGCTAGGCGTGGAGAAAGGTGACAGAGTAATCACCAAACTGAAGGAAGAATAGGGCAAAGAAGACAAGTTAGCCTCACTAAATGTATGAGCTCTGCGTCTCATCTTCTATGCACTAAGTTCAGAGGAATTCGACAGAGTGTACACTTGCTCAAGTGTTAAGGAGATCTAGAAGAAACTTAAAGTTGTGCATGAAGGGACCTCTCAATTTAAGAAAACCAATATTAATCTCTTGCTTATGAAGTACAAAATGTTCAAAATAGAGAAGGGCAAGACTATAAAGAAAATAGAGACAAGGTTTACTTCTCTCAAAGAGGATCACATAAAATTATTGTCTAAAAAAGAGTTTTTAGAAAAATAAATTTAAAAACTAAAATTTGAAAATGATATTCTTGTAAAGAACCTAGAGAAACTTGATGCTTCTCAAAAAATCATAGACTTAGTGTTATAGGTATCAAAGCAATCTAAAAACAAGTAGGGTCTAGGATACGATTATGAGATGATACACAAGATAAGGCATACGTATACACCAGTTACATTTGTCAAACCTACATCTCATTAGTGGCAAGCCATGCTAACACTGTGGCAAGTCATGCTATACATCACATGCATGTAGATATAATAGGCCTCTCACATTCGCATATGTTGTCACCCATTTTTAGTCCATAAGTTGCGTTATTTTTCTTATTCATCATTTGTGATGTCCCAAATTACCCGTTGTTTTGGAGCCTTAATTGGATAGATTTCGAGCCCATTTTATCATTCCCTAATCTTTGAGCCTTGGAGGTCATGATTCCATTGAGCCCTGAGAGTTGTTTCCTCAGTTTTCGGCCTTTTCTAGCCTCCCAAGTCGACTTAGAACCCATTTTGGTCGACTTCCAACATCCCAAGTCGACTTAAAACCCGTTTTGGTCGACTTCCATCAAGCATTCCTCCCCTTTCGTAGAAGATTTCTGAACGCGACCCCTTTTCATCCCCTTCTGTTCCTTTATTCATTAGGTACCTTTTACAAAAGTTATTCATTTTTTAAATCCCTATATTTTCTTCTTCTTCGCCATTAGTCAGTTCAACACCGTTTTCAAGTTATTTGCTTTTTTCGGCACGCTGCGCTGTTCATCTGCGAACCCAGCATATCCCTCCGTTCTTCCCCCTATTTCTTCTTCTTGTGCTCTTCTTCTTATCTTGATCCTTTTATGAAAGTTGTTCATTTTTACGTGCTCTACAATTTCTTCTTCTTCACCCTTCGCTAGTTCTTCTTTTTTTTTCAAGATATTCTCCACTTTCTAAACCGCATCTTGCCCGCAAGAGTCCAGCTCGTGCTGGACTCCGTTTCTGCACGCCAGGGCCTCCTTGTTGGGCCGTTTTCTTCCAGATTCTTCCCCCAGATCGAGTTCTACCTCTTATAGGCTCTTATCCCCACTATTATCTCGAGATTCATCCATCAAACTCATTTTATCTCAGGCTTTATCTCGAAATCAAAGGGAGAACTTTATGAGGTTTCTGCAACTTTTATATAAGGAACCCTGTTTCGCGTGCGCGACGGAGGTGCGTTCTTCAGGCCGGGAAGGAGCTATGCTGCATCTCCGACGTTTTCCTTCAACCCCAACCTGTAAAGGGGAGTATTAGCTTCGTGTTCATCCTATTTGGGCTTCATTTCTTCATCATTTTCCGATATTTCTCTGGCCCTAATTTTGTCAAATCATCACAGTTTTCTGCTTTTCTGCTGCGCCTGTGCGAACGGGGGGTCTTCTTCAAGCCGGGGTGAAGCCATACTGCACTGCCGTCATCCTTCTTTGACCCAGGGCTATTAAGGGGAGTATTAGCTTCGTGTTCATCCTATTTAAGCTTCAGTTCTTCGTCGTTTTCCCTATTTTCCGTGCCCTACTTTTTCGGTTTCATCACTCTGTTCTTGATTTTCTGAACTCGGATTTCTACGCAAAGGGGGCACGTTTGCGTGATCGGGGCGAAGCCATGCTGCATCTCCAACCCGTTTCTTCGACTCCAGGCTCTTCAGGGAAGTGTTAACTTTGTTCTCCATTGTTCTGGGCTCATTCCCTCATCCCTTTCATATTTATTTTCGCTCATACTTTCTACACTTTCACACAGATTTCTACACAGTATGTTCTACATTATTCTGCATGTTCCATTTTCATGCATATTGCACCCCATTTTCACTATTGTCCTCCACGTTTTAAATCCCTCTTTTCACCCTGATCTCATCACAACATTCACATCTTTCATTAGGTTCATCCTCCTCCTTTTAAGGCTTCTCCTTCTGCAAGATTTCCCTTACTCTTTGGGTCCAATTTCACACTGTTATGCAATTTTCTCCACAGTGCATTTTTTTGCCAAATCTCCGATGTTCATGCATGATGTCCAGCCATCCTTTTGTTGTGTTCTTTGTCCCTAATTGTGCACAACACTCACATCTTTTGTCAGCATCGTTCCCTCCATGTTAAGGCTTCATCTTCTCAATTATTTCTGTCATTCTTCGTGCCCTGTTTGCACTCTGTTCTTTACGGTTTCTACATTTTTGCACGTTTTGCGTCACCTCTCAACGCAGTTGTGCTGCATGTTAATTCATCATTTCAATCATAATCATTGCATAATATACACACCTATATCTTCTCCTTTTACAGGGGTTAAAAATCTCCCCCGGTGCGTTTCTCCCTCAGTTCTTTCATGCTACTTTATGTATTTGGGGTAGATTCTACACTTTGCATGATCTAATGGGTTTTGGCTCTTGTTTTTAATTTTAAATCATGGCATCTCGGGATCTTAAAAGAGGCAACTAGATTTAAATATTATTTAATTTCAAAATAGAACGATTCTATTATAAAATATATTGTCTATATTAATTATCACATGAAAATATAGAAAAATATTATAATTGAAAATTTCTAAAATTTCCCAGCTGCGAAACGAGGCAACTCAGGCTTGGAACGGAGTCAAACATATTTAAATCTTATTTAAATCCCTTAATGGGCTCAGCTGGCGCATTATGCCAGGGTTCATTGGGCCGGATGCGCTGGACCATCCCCCGCCGCACAACTCTTGCTGTGGACCATGCCGCACAGGTCCGTCGTCTTCCCCTCCGCCGAACCCTAACCGCGCACCTCCTTTTTCGCGAGCCGCTCACCGCCGTCACCACGGGAGGCCACCACCGGCTATGGCCGGGACCCAGGAGGCACTGCCCCATCGCCGGAGGGCCGGCGACCGACCGGTGAGGTTAGCGGCGCCGGTCGCCGCCGTCCGCCGCCGCGAAAAGGGGCTTCTCAACCCCTTGACACACCGCGATCGACCCCGCATATGGCTCTGCGAATCCGGCGATTGCCCTGCATCCTCGTCAAGCTGACGTTGGGGAGGAGTAGCCCGACGCGCTCAGAGGTGCCCGCCGGCAGCCTGGCCACCGGGACGGCCATCGGCGACCATGGCGGACGCCACTAGAGAGCCCTATAGACCTGCCACCCCTTCCTCATGGCTCCGGCGATGCTTATTCCACACCAGCAAAACTCGCACGGGGAGTGACAACGTCGGGCTCTCAGGGACCCCTTGGTGCCTTAGGCACTGCCGGCGATGATCCCTCATCCACCTCACCTCCTTCCCCGCCGATCTCAACCCCATCACCATGGACTTCGACCCCATCTCATGGGGTTCACCATAGCCATGAAAACTCCTCGAAAATAGCTACGAAATTATAGAAAAATTTCTAAAACAAGTGAGAATCATACTGTAAGGATCAAGGCCGGGATCACGAAGAACACAGCGGAAAGTAAAAATTAAAAATCTAACACGGTCGAGTTGATCGCTCCGGCGTGATTCCCGATGATAATCTACAACTACGGGATACGATTTTACCTCTACAATACTCAGATCGCAGCGAACTGCAAAGAATCCCTCATGGCGGTAATTAGCCACACAAGTGAACGGCCTCTAGCTGTATCTACACGGGCACGAACGGTGGAATCTCCTCATCGTAACACTCCCACGAACGATCTCCTCCGTGGCATCTCCATGATCTCTACGCTGCAGACGAGAAGGAGAAGAGAGAAGAGAGAGAGGGAGTGCCCCTCCCTAGGAGGAGAGAGAAGGAGACGGCCCGAGAAACCCTAGATGCCTGACCTAGGGTTTTTCGATCACAACTATTTATAGACTATTCGATCTTTCATAGAAACCCTGAATAGTCTAATATTGCGAATATACTTTCACCGTCCATAATCCTAATGTGTGTGACCCTCTAGGCCCAGTGTCAGTCTCGTTTTAGGCCCAATAAGCTTAAAAACTCCTTCTTAGTTTTTTCACATTATCAATTAACATGGAATTAATTATTTAATCATCTCATGACTTAAATAATTAATTAATCATCTCATGATGAATAATCATCTCATGATTATTTCTCTGATGGGCTTTCAGGCCACAGTAAGTATCAAGCAACACTCCGTGACCCCAGAAGATAAAGGGGGGTTTATAAAATCACTCTGGGACCTTTCCGTCAAACAGTTACCATACAGTTATAGTCCTCCATTCGTGCCCAATGCTCCTGATCATAATTAAGGGTATAGTCTTACTATCAAACCCTTCTTATCTATGACCTGATAAACGTACTCCGAGTCCTAATAAAAAACTCATTTTCCATTGAACTATCTACCTAGGCCAAGGATTTAACCAAGAACCATTCATATATAGGACATTCTCTCTCATACTATATCTGAGAGTGAATGATCCACTGTTGTCACTCAATTAGCTTCGCATGTATTCCGCTATATATATCCGAACACCTGAGCATCCAAGACTTATGGATAAAGTCGATCCCTTTGCCAAAAATCAAAATACAGAAGTCATCATGCAAGGTAGCTTTAACGACCCGAGAATCCGATTACCGGGAAGGCCCGATAAGCAAAGACTCGCACCGCCACCCACGAGTCTGAAGACTCGGAAGGGTTAAAAGGATGGTGTGGAGACTACATTAGTATCACAAATAATTGCAGAAATTAAACAGTTATATAATTAAGCAGGAAATAAATTAACATTTTACATGATACATGTCCATATGATAATAATAAAATAACAACAGTTGTAGTCCACAACTAGTACAGAGACAAGAAAGAAAAGTACAACTACACGGGACATACCCCGACTCTAACCTCTGGCACTAACGTTGGGCACCCGAACCACGCTGAGCCTCAGACGCGCTCCCCTGAAGCTGCGCCTCGCCTGAAACACGGTGAAAACATGCAGGGAATGAGTCTCAGAACAAGACTCAGTAGAGATCACTCGAACCCTACCTCGCAAATGGAGAAACTACTACACCAGCAGTAAGCGAGTATCTCGGAAAGGGAAGCCCTACCGTCTACAACATACCGGTCTTATAGCATGAAAATCAACACGTGCCATGGGGAAACGACCGGAACACAACGGCCAACACGATAAAAACTCGAAGGTCGAAGTCACAACGACTGACAGTCTATCACTCACGACTCGACAGGAGTACCTCCCACAAGAAGCACAGTCAGTAGCGTCCTCTGACGACTTACACCGCACTGTAGGTGAACTGCCTGACGTGGTAGCGCCTACCAGAGGCATGGACACCGTACAAGTAACCACAAAGCAAGTGACTAGCTGGGGTCACGCTCGGCAGCGCGTGTCCACTGCCCCCAACAACGTGTGCACACACAGACCATGCGTCCTAGGTCTGGCCTCTAACTAGTTTTCCCATGGAGCCGGACTCTGGCTACCGACGAGGGGCCCGACAGAAACCAGTCTAAAAATCATCCTCAGGGTAGCCTCTCCACCACTCCCTGGTGGGTCCACTCGCGTGCAGGCAGGCTACGACTAGTGGAGGGTCACAAAAGGAGTAGACTCTCAAGTCAACGGAAAATCACGTCCGTATCCGACGACGTACGGGGACTGACGCGGACGGCGTCGGGGGCAGGATCGACGGTAACTCCGGAATCACGAACAGGACGGATAACTTGCTACCTCACGCAGCTCGGCCTCACGCCGGACGGTCTCACACCAGGCGACGCTCAATCCTCACAAAAGAGAAAAGAGAGAAGGGAAGAACACAGGGGCAAAATGCACTTACGTGATAACAAAACTTGATTCATTCATTCATACGTAACACACAACATTGGCCTCCTTATATAAGAAAAAAAGCCATAACAATAATACCCTCAATGTTTCACTAATTATGTTTATACCCTAGCCTAATAAAATAAAACCCACCCACCTAACTTTTGACTTGTGAGATTTAATCAAATAAAATATACAAAATACACACATGTTATTTGACTAGCCTAATAAGATGAATACACACAAATTCATAAAAATACGTGTATCACTCAATACACACAAATATGCCGAGTCTTCAGGAAGTCAGATCTTCGAGCCATAAGTTTGGTGCAGTCAGGGCGGTGCGGCGTCGGCTCCGAGTAGTGGGCCCGGTAGTGGACCCGGTGTCCCCACCAACCCTCCCGGGGCGGCTGGAACTCGACTCCGTCGAGTAAGGGGGGACACTGATGTGGTAGTGCACCAGCAGATCTGGATCGAGGTGCTGGAGATCTTCCCGGCTGATCCAGGAATCATCAGAAGGTGGACGGTCCCGCCAACGGATAAAGTAGCGATGGTACACCCTGCTCCGTGTAGTGGTCACCTGCTCATCCAGTATCCGCTCAATTCGCTTGCGCGATGCTCTCGAGGCTGTAGGACGCACAGGGGTGGGCTCACTCTCAATGGGAGGAGAAGGCTCGAAAGGGTCACTAGGAATCGTTGTGGGTTCCTTGTAAGCCACTAGGTCTGCCACATTAAATGTAGAGCTAATCCCATATTCGGGAGGTAAGTGCACAACATAGACATTGGCGCCAATCTTCCGTAGGATTGGGAAGAGACCATCACTACGGGCTTGTAACTTTTTAAAGGCTCCCGAGGGGAGTCGTTCGGGCTGGACCCGTACCATAACCAAGTCACCTTCTTAAAATTTATGGTGACGCCTATGCAAATCAGCTGACTCATGGAGACTACTGACGTGCTGTGCAAACTCTTCGGATGACTTTGACATTCTAGACTCGAGGGGAATGTTGGGTAGGGTGGACCCGGGGGCAAGCTCAATAGCGTGTTACACATCACGCATGGGAGGGAGTCGAGAAGGCAAGTCCTCGGGACGATACTCTGGGAGTCCTACAGTATTACCAGGACTTCAGTTGGGACTAAGACTCGTGACTCCTTAGGTGTGATGGTGACGTCAACAGCCAAAATAGAGGCACCCTCAGCAACCTCTCTGTTTAGCTCACCGACATTCATGGAGTCAAGGCGCCTAACTAGGTCATGACTAACCTTAGGGGCCTCAGAAACGGGTGTGATAGATACATGAGAAGAGGGAAGGGGAGGTTTCCCTTCAGTGGGAGTTTGGGGATTGATGCGGGACGGATGACGACCGGGCTAAGACGTACGACCGACTCATTGTGCGGCCAGCACTAGCACACTAAGGCAAGCCAGGCGACTGACCACCGTGGTATTCTCTGGGTGGAGACGTCTCTCAACAGCGACTCTCTTGAGCCCGACAATCGTCCCTTGCGAGGGAAGCGTGGGGATCGCGGCGATTAAGAAACCACCGTCGCCTAGGGTACCGATTCGAGTTCGGTGCTCGACTGGAGCTATGGAACGGGCGCTCACAACTCACACTCACAGTGATTTTACAGCTAGCTAACGGCCCTATTCTCACAAACGCAGCAATATAGAAAGCACACTAAATCAGCAAATGTAGATGTCGGAACGAGCACGTACCTCCACGACTAGGCGTCGGGAAGAACTCCCGGCCGATTTCCGAACAACCCCAATACATAAATGATTAACTTTACAATTTTAGAACTGAACACCCACTCCACACAAAGAGGTATCGGGCTACAATTGATAATTTTGGGGTTGCTGGAACCCGGGTTGACGGGCCACACTCGCAAGAGGCGAGGGACGTGTGCCGGAGCCGCTCGGGTACGCCGACGGAAAGCCGACCCGGTTCTGTCCACGCTGGTCACCCTGCGCATAGAACTTGCGGAGGCCGGTACGGCCAGATCCGATACCCGATCGGAGCGCCGTTTGTTGGAGAATGTCGGCGACAGAATGTAGTTTCTTCACTCTGAAGGGCGCGATCAGATCTTTTCAGATCTGGGCACAGTAACGTTTCTTCTCAGCTTCTGATTTTGAGCTCCCAGAACGATGCAGCGACACAGTAAAATGATGGAAAAATAGCTGCCGGTGTCGGATTGAGACGTTCTTTATGGGAGATTGTTGGCGACATCAAGAGAAAGACGTACTCCGAAGATCCCTCACAGATCTCGACCGGATGAGTCGGGGAGGACTCTGGAAGTCGGCTCTGGTTTGGGGCCGGATCTGCTCAGATCTCTTGCGCGATCTCACGAGAATCGCTGCCACGGACAGCACGGTGATCAGATCGATGCGAGACCAGCGGCAACGCGAAGATGACTCAAAATCCTATGATCTCTTTTCAGGAACCAGCTTCAGATGGCGTCGGGGTTGGGCTAGAGAAATTAAAACACAGTCACCTCTAGATCTGGGTAGTAATCAGGGACCGATCTGTGCGCCTCCATAAAATGAATTACTGCCGCCGTTCACGAACTCCGATTGACGCAAAACCAGTGCTGAAATTTTTCTAACTCTTAGAGGTATCACTGAGATTTTTTTATGGAAGAAGAAGGTAAGGGGAAGAGGGGGATACAAGGTCGAGTCACATGATCCAATTCTATCCCGTCACAGGACAGAACCAAGGGAGTCACACCCAAGGGAACACAAAGAGATTCACTCTCTAATGCAAATTTCTTTCAACAAACTTTTATTCACTTCCATACAAACACTATACATGGCCTTAAATAGGCAAATGCAAGGGGTAGGGGGAGGGGACATACGTGGGATACAAGGGGAATGGGGTTGGGTGCGCATGGATCATGAAAGGGGAAAGAAGGGGGAGACAAGGGGACATTGTCTTCACCTACTTTCACCAACCTTTGAAATTCAAAGGGGAGGGGTAGGTGGCAGCCATATTTGGTCATTGACCAGCAGCCTTTTAATGCTCCCATGTGGTAAATGGGGTGGGAAGAAGAAAAATCAACATTTTCTAGCCTAATACATCCAAAACATGGTACGCCCCTAGCTTGGGCCCTTCTTGGGCCAAGTTGGCTCAAGTCCAACTAAGGCCATTCACAAGCCCATTCCACTCCAACCTAGATGGCCCATGTGGAAGGGAAGCTTAATGGGGCCTTAAGTGGCTTAAGATCCAATATGAAGCTTAATGAAGCCTCATAGCCCAATATGACAATCAACCCTTAATGGACTCTAAAAGACTTACCCAATTGGCTTATTAAATGCCTTACAATGAGCCCAATATGAAAAACCCAAGTAGAATGTTCATTACAAGCCCAATCTCAATGCAAAAAGAGTCCAAATTGAAGCCACATTGTCCCTAATTTGAAGGGAAGCCGATGTAGTCCACTTGGTGCTCTGTGTATGGCACCGTCGGTTCGCCGACGTGTCACTTGATCGTCCTGGTGTCCGCACAAATTCTCCCCGGGTGGGAGGAACTCGACCCCGTCGAGTAAGGGTCTCGAAGCTTGCGCTCTCCGCATGTGATCAAGGCTTGGTCATCGTGGGGCATCCTCGCCAACGCACTAGGACGTGTGGGTACGCGCCGTTCCTTGTGGTGATCACCTGCTCATCCAGTATACAATCTATATGCGTGCGTTGAGGCTGGAAGACGTGGACTCTCGGGTGAGGGGTCACTCCCAATAGAAAGATAAAGCTCGAAAGTCACTAGGGAGCACCGCGGGTTCCGATATGCTACCAGAATAGAAACATGGAACGTCGAACTGACACCATAGTCATACGGTAGTTCAATAACATACGCATTTGAACCCACGTGTTTCGTGACTCGGGAAGGGCGGGTATCGCGGGCCTAGAGTTGCTTTACGACCCCAAGAGGAACCGTTCAGGTATGACCCTGATCATGACGTACTCTCCTTTTGAATCCACGGATATGTAGCATGCATCGACTACCTCCTTATACGTGCATGGCTGGCCTTTTATTGAGACACGACTTATGCAAACCATATGTATGAAAGAAAACAAACCGTAGAAACAAACACACACATGACCTTAGACATACGTAGACAAAGACAACAAAGACAAAGACAAAGACACAAACACAAGGGACATATGGAAGAAGACCTGTTAAGGATGACGGTCATCGTCTACATACACTAAGTGTAAGGAAGGACTAGCCCACAACCGGATGTCATGAGTTTCATCCCTCGTCAACCATCTCCGATTCGAGAAGACTAGTCCCCGGATATGAAAGAGTGGGAGGATCAGGGAACGGGTGACGGGAATATAATCCGGACGCCTAGTGTGAAGCACGAAAAGAATGATGTCCCGATATTGTCTCTCGTACGCATGGCAGAAACCCAACCATACCGTGTCAACATAAGGTGTCGACAATGGTACGGTAGTCACTAGCGGCTGCGCTACCGTAGGAGAGACGGGCAGGAGTGGAATGGTGGGGTCCTCTATTGGGTCATTCTCGAACCCCAAAACATCAGTGAGATACTCCTCGGCCAATTCTTGATCAGCCTTGTAACTCACTATAATAGGCCCGGGTGAGGCATCCTCCGACTGGTTGTCCTCTAAGGTAGGAGAATGTGAAGGACACGGGTCGGAGAAATGCTTAACCCCAGTATAGGGGACCACATGGGTGGGCTCCGGGAGTGGTGGTGGACGTGAGTCCGGAGGTGGAACGGATCGGTGGAGTTGGGTGGTTGGAGACACGGAGGTAGACGGGTGTATGCCATCGTGGAAGACAAACTCGCCGGGTAGGTGAGGTGGGTATAAAGTGCAAGTCCTCCTATCCCGGTCGAAGGTTGCTCTACTCTCTTCCAACCAATCTTGCCCTAAAATGATGCATGGGCCAGCAAGTGTGCCGACCTTGCACCATGCTCCATCGAAATAAAGAGCGGTGCCAAACCTCCATTGGAACTCTAGAAATGCTAAACCACCATTGAGAACAATCTCTCCGGTCTTAGAGAGCGATTGATGCGGGACGACGATGAGACTCGATGTTGTGGACGCGAACCTTGGACTTCTACTAGACAACGTGACTTGAGGGATGACGCGACCAGCAACAACACGATCAAGTCAGCACCTAACGTGGCTCCTGAAGAGACAAACATGCCCCAAATAAGAAGCACTCGCTCACGGTCGTCCCCGGTGAGGGAAACGAGTCGATCTGCACGGTTGAGAAACCGGCATTGAGTCTTGGGCGGTCGGCTCACTCTCATGCTCGGATCGAGTCACAGGACGGGTCTCGCACTCTCAACTCACAGCGGTGACTAACTCAAGCAATCTAGGGGCCTAACACACTCACAAGCAGCGGCGTCAAGAGTATATACTAGAAAAGCAAGCACTAAAGGGGGCGGCGAGTGTACCTCCACGCTCCGGGCATGGGGACGACGACCCCGGCCGAACTCGTACTCCCGGTACAACAAAAAATAATAGTTACAGAATTGATTATTTCTGCTCACTCCACGCAGGGAGGTAAAGGGCTACATGCAGGACCCGGGAGTAACGCGTTTGGGTTGGCGGGCAGCACTCGGGGCCGCTCTGACGGTGGCAAGTGCTAGTACTCGTGGGGCCCACGACCTGATTGGCGGGCCGGGGAAGCCGGGAAGGATGCTGCGGCGTTGGTGACTCCTAGATGGGTGGCTCCGGGGATTGAGGCACACTGGTCCGGCGAGTGGAAGGCGGTTCGGCCGCCTCGGGGGTGGTCGTCGGGTGCCGTCCACGAGTCGAATATGCTGTTTTGCTGTGCGCGACCCTGCGAGAACGGCAACTGCGATCAGTCCCGACGTCGGATCGACGCGGGGCAGGTACCGTTGGAAAGCTCTTCCAGAGATCTTCAACCCCAGGCTAGAGAAGGAATTTTAAATCTTCTATTCTGACCGTGGCTGAATTTAGAAGCTGCTGGCTCACAGGGCAGGGACAGACAGGGTGGACAGGGGAGTTTCCTGAGAACAGGGGTTGACCGTGGGGTTAATGATAGATATGGGTGAAGAGATCTTAATGAAAGTTGTAGATCTATAAGTCAGGAGAACGAGGATATTTTTTATGTGAACTGTTGTGGAGGTATCGATGTTTGGTGGATTTTCTAGCAGACGGGGGTCGGGCCTGGAAAACTATGGACAGAGTGGAAGTGGCGGTTTGCACGAATTTTTTGGGCGATCTAGAAAAATTTTAAATTCATGAAAAAAATATGGGAGATGGTATTTGATAGAAATAACCTCCAATTAAAGTTTCATGAGGTTTGGTGGACGTTAAAGGGGGCTAAAGGGTCGGATGGTGGCTTGCTGAAACGGAGTCTGCACAGTGGACAGATCTGACACAAGGGGAAAGAAGAAAATGGGAAAAATTGAAATGGAGGGATTTTCGGGCGGGGTTTTTTTGTGTAGGTTGGGGGGAACGTGGGAAACCTACCCTGGAACTTTCAGATTCAGAAGATCTGGGCCTTGAGCACGGGACTTCTCTCTTTGGGGCTCTGATCAGCAGGACAGTACTCCGGACAGCACCTCGGAAGATTGATCACGGCGATTCGTCGGCGGCACGAACGGCGGTGGCGGCAGCTGAGATAGAAGGAGGAGGGATAGAGGAGAAGATAGAAGGGACCTAAGCCCTAGATCTGGAGGAGGAAGAAGAGGGGAGGGGAGAGGCTAGGAGAGGGAGAGGGGTGGCTTGCTCCAAATGACAACAATTCTTCATTTTTTCATTAGTTTCACACAAAATACAACAAGAGACTATAAATATGAAAATCCTAGATCTAGATCCAAGGACATCCACTAACACCAAAGGACATCCACTAACATTGGTCAAGAGTAGGTGGGGGACAAGCATGGGGGACAAGGAGGGGACACCCCCCCATTAAGGGTAGGTGGGGGACAAGCATGGGGGACAAAGATGGGGAATCCTCTACCTTTGTCTCCTTGGCCCAATGCTCCAAGTTTTCTAGAAGGTCCAATTGGGCTCCTAATGGTCTTGAGGCCCAATGTAGAAATTGGACCCCTTACATGAATTGTAGACCATATTACCAGCTTGACCCATTACACTCATAAATACACAAATACACACCATGACACTCATAATAAACATAAAAAAAACTTAATACCCAGATGGGGACTCCATGCTATCACCCAGCCACAAGGAGGTCGGCGTCGCTAGAGTCGTGCTGCGTGTCTGATATCGACGACTGGCTTTGGTGTCCTCACCAATTCTCCCCGGGTGGGAGAAGGTCGACCCCGTCGAGTAGGGGTCCTGGTCGCTCTGGTGTCGATCCAGCAGATCTGGATCTACCATCTGTAACTCTGCCCGGGTGATCCAGGTGTCATCGGACGCAGGCCGTCCCTTCCATCGCACCAGATAGCGTTGGTACACTCCACCCCGGGTAGTAGTCACCTGCTCGTCTAGTATACGCTCTATCTGCTCGCGCTGCTGAGGTAACAAGCCTGGTGGTGGACGGTCTGGGGTGGTGTCACTCACAAGGGGTGAAAACGGCTCAAAAGGCTCACTGGGTATCACCGCAGGGTCCCTATAGGCAACTAGGTCCGAGACATTGAAAGTGGAGCTGATCCCGTACTCCTCTGGCAGGTCTACAACATATGCATTAGGACCAACTAGTTTTACTACTCGGAAAGGACCGGCACCGCGATCTTGTAGCTTCTTCACGGTTCCTGAGGGAAACCGTTCAGGCCTAATCCTGATCATGGCATACTCGCCCTCCTGAAACTCACGGTGGTGCCTGTGGGCATCAGCCAACTCCTTGTATCGTGCGTTGCTGGACTCAATGTGACGACGTACATGCTCATGCAACTGCCTAATATGAACAGCAAAGGACTCGGCTGACTCGGACACACGGGACTGGACGGGAGATGGGACCAAGTCTATAGGCTTCCTAGGTCTACGGCCAGTAACAATCTCAAAAGGACTCATGCCTGTGGACCTATTAACTGAATCATTGTAAGCAAACTTTGCAAGGGGTAGAACCAAATCCCAATCCCTGACTCGATCATGGACTAGACACCTAAGAAGGTCCCCCAAACTCCTATTAACAACCTCAGTCTGACCATCGGTTTGGGGATGATATGCCGTGGAGAACTTTAGCTGGGTGCCCATCATGTGCCATAGGGTTTTCCAAAAATAACTGGTGAATCGTACATCCCTATCCGACACTATGGTGCGGGGAAGGCCAAACCTGGAGACACAGTGGGAGAAGAATAGACGGGCAACTCTAGTGGCATCCGAGGTCTTAGAGCATGGAATGAATAATGCTATCTTGGAGAACCGGTCAACAACCACAAAGATCGAGTCATGCTTTCGGAGGGTGCGGGGCAATCCCAACACAAAGTCCATGCTAATGTCCTGCCATGGATTATCTGGGACGGGGAGGGGAGTATAGAGGCCGATATTTTGCTTCCTCTGCTTAGCCAAAGCACAAGTGCGGCATTGGGCCACAATACGAGCAACATCTCTCTTCAGGCTAGGCCAATAGAATCGATGCTCAACCGCCTCTATGGTCTTGTTCCGGCCAAAGTGGCCAGCAAGACCTCCCGCGTGCATCTCCTACGTAAGAAAATCACGAACAGAAGTCCGTGGGATGCATAATTTGTCACCCCGGAATAGGTGACCCTCCTGTAGCACAAACTCGCTATAATCGCGCGAGGGACCGGCTTGAAGGACGGCATAGATCGGGCCAAAGTCCGGGCAATCAACATAAGCGTCTTTCAGCCTTTCTAACCCTACCACCTCAACACTCATGGTGGTCAACATCATCACCCGATGACTCAGTGCATCGGCGACCTTGTTCTCCGCCCCTGCCTTGTGCTTGAGCACAAAGGTGTACTCCTGGAGATACTCCACCCAACGACTATGGCGAGCATTCAGCTTCTTTTGGGTATGGAGGAATCGTAAGGCCTCATGGTCAGAGAAGAGGACAAACTCCTGGTGTAACAAATAGTGCCTCCAATACCTCAATGCCTAGACAACTGCGTAAAATTCTTTGTCGTATGTGGAATATCACAGTTTGGCATCATTAAGCTTCTCGCTAAAGAATGCAATGGGGTGGGACTCCTGACTCAAAACGCCACCAATACCCACACCAGAAGCATCACACGTGACCTCAAATACCTTAGAAAAAATAGGTTAAACAAGGACAGGTGCCTGGGTCATGCGCTCCTTAATGTCCTGAAAGGTCGTGGCTGCAGCCTTAGTCCATATGAATGCCCCCTTCTTTATGCAATCAGTGATCGGGGCAGTGATAGAACTGAAGCCACGAATGAAGCGACGGTAGAACGTTGCTAAGCCATGGAAACTCCGGACATCGTGGAGTGTGTGGGGCTCGGGCCACTCCCTGATGGCCCTAATCTTCTCCGGATCAGCGAAAACTCCATCTCTCGACACAATGAACCCGAGAAAAGTGATCTGATCGGACATGAAAGCACATTTCTTCGGGTTGGCAAATAAACTCTCTCACCTTAGCACGACACAGACCTGCCTAAGATGGTCTAAGTGGTCCTCCCTAGTGCGGCTGTAGATAAGAATGTCATCGAAGTAGACAACCAAGAAGACCCCTATCATAGGGCATAAAACCTGGGTCATCAACCGCATGAAGGTGCTAGGGGCGTTGGAAAGCCCAAAGGGCATAACCAACCACTCATAAAGACCATCCTTGGCCTTGAATGCCGTCTTCCATTCATCTCCAGGCCTGATTCGCACCTGGTGATAGCCACTACGAAGATCTATCTTTGAAAAGATAGTGGCTCCCAACATCATGTCTAGCAAGTCATCCAATCGGGGAATGAGAAAATGATATTTCACCGTGATCTTGTTGATTGCACGGCTATCAATGCACATCCTCCATGTGCCATCCTTCTTCGGGGACAATAGTGCGGGGACAGCGCAAGGACTCTTGCTGTCCCTAAGGGATCCCCGACTCATCAACTCCTCGACCTGCCGCTGAAGCTCGGCATGGTCCATGGGACTCATCCTATAATGGGGAAGGTTGGGCAAAGATGAGCCCGGGACGAGGTCGATCTCATGCTGGATATCCCTCATAGGTGGAAGGCCTCCAGGGAGGTCTTCGGGGAAGACATCGGAAAATTCCCGTAATATTGCGGCTATCTCTGGGAGATGCTCATCCTCAGACCTAGGGGCGACATCCTCTATGCCCCTAACAACGACAGCTAGAATGGGGTTACCCCCGGTCACCTCCTGTTCCATCTCTCTCGGACTGATCATCATCAACCTCCTGGGTGGAGGGTCCACTCTGCTAGGAGTAGTCGACGAGGTGGATGCCTGTGCCGAGGACAAAGTGGGTGGACCGACCTTCCCCTGACCAGAAGTGGTCGTAGTGCTGGGGCCAGCTGGTCCGCGGATAGATAGGTCCTTCGGCTAGACTGGGTGGAGGGTAATCCTATGGCCATCATGGTCGAAGATGCAAGTGTTCGACCTACCATGAAGGGTGGCATCTCGGTCAAACAACCAAGGCCTACCAAGGATGATACTACCCACCTCCATAGGTAGTACATCACACCAGATCGCATCATGGTACGCCTGGAACTGCAACGGCACCAGACACCGCAGTCTGACCGGGATGGAAGTGGAATCCACCCAAGAAACTCTGTAAGGTGCAGGGTGATCCACGGGCGTCAAACCAAGGCGCTTGACGGTGCCTGTGGAGATAGCGTTGATGCAACTCCCACTATCTATAATCACCTTGCAAGCTTTCCCTTCCAGCCTCCAAAATGTGTGGAATATAGTGGTGCGACGCTAGTCGTCGCTCACCTGAGGTTGGGTAAGGATGCACCTGACTACACCCAAATGTTCGTCATCCTGATACGAGGTACCAGGGACGTCAACCTGCTCGCCCTCCAATAACTCGTCAAAAAATTCCTCAGCCAATTCTTGGTCTGGCTCGTAGCTGACTGGCACCAACTTAGGCATGGGGTCACGGGCCGATGTGTCGGCAATAACAAGTGTTCCCCGGGTGGGACACTTGCTGGCAAAGTGGCCAACTCCACCACAAGTGTAGCAACGGTCTCGTGTCCCATTGCCCTGAGATGTTCCACCAATCATTGGCCCCTTACCCTTGTCCTCTCGATGGACTGAGGGTGTTGGAAGAAGAGGCCGAGGGGCAGGGATGGGTGCCTGCAGGCGAGGGGGAGGGTCCCTCGGAGGGAAAGTGTGGAGCCTAGGAGCAGTGGGGTCTTGCCGAGGGGGTTCCGAGGGACGAGCCACCGGAAACCGGCTATAGGAGGTAGGCGTGGTACAAGGGTCGGTCCCACGCGGATAAGTGAACCCCGGGCACTGGACGGGAGCAAACTCCGCCTCGAACTACTCCAACTCTAGAGCAACCTGGTATGCGTCTTCTAAGGTGGTAACATTGCGGCGAAATAATTCATATTGGTAGTGGGGCCGCAAACCACGACGAAAGCGCGATACAGGCATAATGCTCTCCTCCGTAACGTCACATCGCAAAAAGTACTCATCAAACTCCGCGATGTAGTCTGACACGGATCGGTCCCCTTGGGTGAGACTCTGCCACTTATCAATAAGTCGCTGACGGTACGTGGCAGGTAGGTACTTACGCCTAAGCTTGTCTTTCATCTCATCCCAAGAACCTACCTGAGGCTCATGACGCTGAAAGAGCAAGCTCTCTACATTGCTCCAGTAAGTCTGTGCTTGCCCCAACAACTTCATCTTGGCATACCTAACCCTCCTGTGGTCTGTCATCTCGAACCACTCAAAGTACCGATCCATGCTGGCCTCCCAATCAAGATAGATCTTGGGTTCCAAAGGTTTGGACCCATCAAACGTGGGAGGGTCTGCACGGACGGTCCTGAGGATCCGTTCGTCCTCATCATCCCTATGTGGTCGGTGACCATGCCGGCGTCGGCCATTTCTCTCGTAATCGTTGTCAGACTCGTAGTCCTCAAAATGGGGGGCACGTTGCCGTTGCTCCTCAGCCCGAGGTGCTGCGAGCTGGGCAGCAGCCACGGGCTGGGCAGCATGTGCCTGAGGGGCCGGGAGAATGCCGGGTAGGTCTCGGCGAGGGGTTCTCTCCACACTCTCTAACCTTCCAACCAGTCCTTGGACAGATCGGTCAGAAGCCTCGGCGCGGTCCTCCATGGCTTTGAATCGGCTCTCCATTCGCTCGGTATGCTCCCTAAGAGTTTACTCGGACCTATCCATGCGCTCCATGAGTAGAGCTATCATGTCCTCTAGGGAACGGCCTCCCGGGTTGGCACCTCGGTGTTCACCCATAGTGTCAGGACGATGGTACTGGGCACCTCCACGGGTGGGCATGCAATGAGGCCTAAAGAGAACTAAGGGTGACTCACTAGACATATATGGTGTAGACACGCTAATTTTGACATTGTGGCGAGTAGATCTCGTATTATAGTATGATGCCCAAAAGCGGCCCTCCCGGTCGAATTTTTTTAAAATGGTCTTCAATCTTCTGACGAGTTTGAATAACGGTGAAATATGCATTCATGGTCTGAGCACATTGTTGGTCTGAGCATATGTGTACATTCTTCAGTCGTTTCAACTCAAGCCTGTACATTCTTCTCTTTAAAGTCCATGCAGAGCAAGTCTATACGTTGCAGCAAGTCTGTACGTTCAAGTCTATATATTCCTCTAAGTCTATACATTCATCTAAGTCTATACATCCCTCCAAGTCTATACATTCCTCAAGTCTATACATTCCTCTAAGTCTATACATTCATCCCAAAGTCTATACATTCCCCACCAAAGTCTATACATTCCCACCCAACCAAAGTCTATACATTCCCAACCAAAGTCTATACATCCATCTCAAAGTCTACACATTCCCACCAAAGTCTATACATTCCTAACCAACCAAAGTCTATACATTCCCCCCAAAGTCTATACATTTCCTCAAGTCTATACATTCCTCAAGTCTATACATTCCTCCAAGTCTATACATTCCTCAAGTTTATACATTCCTCTAAGTCTATACATCCCTCAAGTCTATACATTCCTCAAGTCTATATATTCCTCTAAGTCTATACATTCCTCCAAGTCTATACATTCCTCAAGTCTATACATTCATCTAAGTCTATACATCCCTCCAAGTCTATACATTCCTCAAGTCTATACATTCCTCTAAGTCTATACATCCCTCAAGTCTATATATTCCTCAAGTCTATATATTCCTCTAAGTCTATACATTCCTCCAAGTCTATACATTCCTCAAGTCTATACATTCATCTAAGTCTATACATCCCTCCAAGTCTATACATTCCTCAAGTCTATACATTCATCCCAAAGTCTATACATTCCCCACCAAAGTCTATACATTCCCACCCAACCAAAGTCTATACATTCCCAACCAAAGTCTATACATTCCTCCAAAGTCTGTACATCCTCCCAAAGTCTATACATTGACTTCCTCAAAGTCTATACGTTCCTATCTTTGCCTACGTTACAAAGTCTATACATTCATCCTCAGAGTCTATACATTGGCTTCACAAAGTCTATACATCCTCTTAAAGTCTGTACATTGGCTTCCTCAAAGTCTATACGTTCCTATCTTTACCAACGTTACAAAGTCTGTACGATCCTTAAAGTCTACACATTGACTTCACAAGGTCTGTACATCCTCTTAAAAGTCTATACATTAGTTTCCTCCTAATCATCCTCACGTCTCTTTCTCTATTGACTACCTCTCAAAGTCTATACATTGTGTCTATACATTGACTACGTTACGTCCTCACGTATCTTTCTCTCTTTCTATTTTCTTCCCTCTGTCTCTCTCTCATGTAACCCCCTTCTCACTGTTCTCACTCCTCTCCACCAAGGCACAACACACACGACACACCTCGGCCGAACCCCCTTGCATGCGCTCCCACCTCCACGCCACTCCACTCCACTCCGTACATCTCATTCCATTCCATTACGCGTCCTGCCCTTACAAAGCAGATGCCAAGACAGGGCAGCAATTTAAGTGATTGAACCACAAGGGCCGCCTTAGCATTTGTTTGAGTTTTATATAAGAATACAAAAAAAAATCTAAAAGAATTGAAAAGGGTTATAAAAATTGAGAAGATGTTAAAATACAAAAAAAATGGGTTAAAAAAAATAATAAAAAAGAGAGGGTCATAAGAAAATAAAAACTTTAAAATTAGAAAATGTTTAAAAATTCTAATGCAAAAATAATACATGTATATAAAGAGATATCAATAAAAAAACATAAAAAATATATAATATATATTTTTAAATCCTATCTAATCTTTATTATTATTAATCCTTAATTAACACTAATTATCCTACTTTCCTATTCACTTCCCTCTCTCTCACGACATAGACACCACACACACTGTTATCACCCTTCTCACCAAGGCACACACAGATGCGCACATGGTTCTCACTCTCACCCTCTCTGTCTCTTTCTTTCCCCCCCACACTCACTCTTCTCTACAGGCCCCTCTCTCCTCTGGAGCCGATCTCTCTCTCTCGACTAACCCGTCACCTCCCCTCCCCTCTTCCATCTATCAGGCCACCATCACCTCCCTCTTCCCTTTCTCTTTCTCCACACAACAGCCACCCTCCTCCTCAGGCAGCCACCCCCTCTCCACCTCTCACGTTGCCACCTCCACCGTCTCCCCTCCCTCTCTCCTTCTCCCCCTCTGCAGCTACCACCCAACCACCCACAGCCGCGTCCACCTTCCCACCACCTTCGTGTCCGCCGTGAACCCCCCTCCACATCCTCTTCTTCTCTCCACCTCACCTCTCTTTCCTCCTCCGACAACCTCTTCCTCACCCTGGGCTTCTCTTCCTTTCTCACCACAGACCACTCCATTCCCCTCACGTTTCCTCTCACTCCCTCTCTTTCTCTCCCTATGTTCTCTCCCTCCCTCAATCTCTTTCTAACCAAAAAAAAAAAAGAAAAGTAGTTCGCAGGGGGGGCCTCGTCGCCCGTGCCCCCCCTTTGAACCACAAGGGGCCGCAACGGCCCCTTTTATCCGCCGCGCACGGGCGCCCGAGCCCACGCCGCGACGCCACCCACGACGCCCCCGCCCCCCCCGCGACGACGCCGCTGCCGTCTGCTCCGCCCACTGCCTCCGTCCGCACACGCCACCGGCACACCGACGCCGCCCCTGCCGGCCACGCCTCAACCGCCGCTGCCGTCTCCGTCCAGCCCCCACCGCGCGCCACAGCTCCCTCCGCCGATGCCGCCGTCGTCGCGTCGATGCCCCCGGTGACGTCGTCCCCGCGTCAACGCCCCCCTCCGTCCAGCGCTCCAACGCCCCCCCCTCCGGCCAGCGCTCCGACGCCGCCCTCGCCGCGGTCGCCTCCGGCACCTCCTTCGACGCCGCCCCGCCTCCGGCACCGTCTCCACCGCCACTCACAGCCACTGCCGCTGCTCCCGCCCGCGGCCACCGCCGCGGCCTCACCACCCCGTCTCATCTTCTCTCCCCCCTCTCACTCTCCCTCTCTCTCTCTCTCTCTCCCTCACTTTCTTACTCCCCCTCTCTCATTCGCACCCCCCCTCTCTCTCCGTTTCTCTCTCTCTGTCTCCCTCTCCGCCGCACCCTCTCTCTCTCCTCCTCTCCCTTTCTTCTGTTTCTCTCCCTCTCCCTCTCCCAGTTTCTCTCTCTCTCTCACGCTTCCTCTCTCTCTCTCTCCCCCTCTCACTGCTTCTCTATCTCACACCCCTCTCTCTCTCTCTCTCTCTCTCTCTCTCTCTCTCTCTCTCTCTCTCTCTCTCTCTCTCTCTCTCTCCCTCTCTCTCTTTCTCTCCCTGCATCTCTCTCTCCCGATCTCCCTCTCTCTCCTACTTTTTTCTTCTTTTTTTAAATCCCTTCTCCCCATCGTCTATCTCTCTCCCTCACTCTCTCACTCTCATCCTCTCTTCTCTCTCCCTCGTCTATGTCTTCTCTTCCCCCTCCATCGAACCCTCTCTCTCACTTTCTTTTCCTTTTTTATTCATTTCCCTTCCTCTCTCTCTCTCCCCCTCTCATCTCTCTGCTTCTCACCACCCTCCTCTCACTCTCTCTCTCCCCCTCTCTCTCTCTCGATCTCCCTCTCTCACTCTTTTTTTCTCTTTTTTTATTCCCTCTCACCACCGTCTCTCTCTCCATCTCTCTGCTTCTCACCACCCCCCTCTATCTTCTTTCTCTCACTCTCTTCCTCTCCCTCCCTCTCTCGATCTCTCCCTCACTTTCTCATTCTTTTTATTTTTTATTGTCCTTTTCTCCCTTCTCTCTTATCCTCTCACGTTCTCTCTCCCCTCACCCCCTCTCTCTTACCCTCTCATATATATATATATATATATATATATATATATATATATATATATATATATATATATATATATATATATATATATATATATATATCTTCTATATATATCTTTTAGGTACATATATATCGTATATATATAAAAACTACAAGAAAAATCTAAAAAAAAAGAGCTCTCTCTCTCTCTTGATTTTTATCTCGCTCTCTAATCCCCCTCTATCTTTCCACATATCATTAGTATTTTTTTTATTATCTATTTACTTACATCTTTAACCATCTTCTCCCACCTTTTATATATATTTGCATATCTTTTCTCACCTTGTACATATATACGTGTGTTTGTGTTCTCCATCTGAGCAGTCTCTGAAGTCCGTTTTGGAAAGCTCCTTGGTCGTGCTGTGCTCATGCTGTTGAAGCCTTTGTCAAAGCTCGTCGTCGGTCTTCCCCAATAAGTTTTTCCCCCCTTTGTATTTTTAATTAGTCACTTAATTACATCACACGAATCATTTAGCATCCATGCCACGCCTTTCTCCCTGAGAGGGCATAGTTTATGAGCGTCTTTGTGTCTGTGCATTCCATCATATCATTCCCCCATCCTTCAATTCTGAAAGGGGTTTTAAATACTACCAACCAGGTTAGTACTCGTTTATGTTATTTTTTTATGTCAATTTCTAAAGAATTGGTGCTACACCTCCGTCGTTCTTATTTGGTTGTTTCTCTTCGTTTGTTTTCCGTGCAGGGTTAACCAGTCCGGGAGCCCGCTTCTTCAGTCGGCCGAAAGAGTAGGAGGAGCAACTCACGTACCCTCAGTTCGGGGCTATAAATGCGGCCATCCCTCCTATTTTGAGGTACTCGACTATCGTCTCCCTCATCTATTCTGGTTTTTTTCCTCATCATTGTTATTTGTTGTTAAATTGCCATCTCCATCATCCTTTACGTGTGGTTTTAAAATAAGTCTATCTCTTCTCCCTTGTTATCATCGTAAATCGTTAAACCTCCACCTCCGTTCTTCTTTGTTTCATCTAAAATAAGTTTCTTACTCTGTCTATATTCTCCTAGTAGTTTTCTCTATATTATACTATCTTATTCTACCGTTCATCCCTCGATTCCTCTCTTTACCTTCTCATCTTTCTCTTAAAAAAGATATAAAAGCATAAAAAAAATAATAAAAGCAACAAAATCCCAAAAAATATAATAACAAAAAGATAAAACACAAAAAAAGAATAATAAAATCAGGGTAACCAAAGTAAGGCCCTCTTCGTCAGCCGGCCGATCGAAGAGGAAGAGAGGACCCGCACTGCTCCCGCTTCGGCGGCAAACGCGATCAGGACATTTCCTGTGGGGCTCTCAGCCCCTGGCGATCACACTTCCCTTCCCCTTCTCTTGTTATTTACTTTCTGTTTAAACCCCGTTGACGGAACCAGTTCCTCGCGGTGGTCTCATCTAACTGGTGCGGTGGGTTATCTCCCGCGACCATTTTATTTCAGTAATTTAACTTCTGCATTCTAACCCTCCCCTATCATCGCTTCAAAACCCCGCGGAGAGTGACATCTCGCGGCGGTTTATTTAATCCCCTTTTTATTTATTCTAACCCCGATCAAGGAATTCGTTCCTCGCGGTGGTTTAACTTCATGTACATTCAATTCCAACCCCGATCAAGGAACTCGTTCCTCGCGATGGTTTAATTTTCTGCACTTTCAATTCCAACCCCGATCAAGGAACTCGTTCCTCGCAGTGGTTTAATTTTTTGCATTCTTTTAATCTGACCCCGATCAAGGAACTCGTTCCTCGCGGTGGTCTTATCTAACTGGTGCGGTGGGTTATCTCTCGCGACCATCTTTATTCCAGTAATTTAATTTCTGCACGCTAACCTCCTAACCCCTAACCATTTGATTTCAACATCCCCCTATCATTGTTCTAAAACTCCGCGGAGAGTAATATCTCGCAGCGGTTTATTTGATCCCCTTTTTCTTTTCTCGTTATATACATATAGTTATTATAATAAAAAACCCCGCGGAGGGTAATACCTCGCGGTGGTCTTTTGATATAGTTATATTTAATATTTACATCGCTGCAAAAGCCCCGCAAAGGCCAATGTCTCGCGGTGGTATGTACATATATTATTTATTATTTATGCCGCAGTAAAAATCCCGTAAGGCCAATGTCTTGCGGCGGTCTTAATATATATATATATATTCATTAGTGATTGATATTATTGCATTACTGTTAGAACCCCACAAAGACCAATGTCCTGTGGTGGTACGTCTTTGTTTGCATTGTCCTTGTAATTGTCTGGAGAACGATATTCCGTTGCAATTTCTGAGTCTTCGTGCCTCTCCACTTCTGTTACATAGATTCTCGGATTTCCCGGTATATGAAAAACTGCTCGTGGAACGGTAAGTCACGCTTACCGGGAAGGGGTCAGTTTACGCGAGAGGGTCTTCCGACCCCTATCTCCGCCACGTACCGGAGTCCATTCCGCATCTCTCTTTCATTTCTCTCCTTTATTTTCTCTCTCTTCTTGAGTTGATCTCGTCATTTCCATCTCTTAGGACAGACGAGGGTAGACGACAACTCCCGCCGCATATACCTCTCTGGCCATCACCCTTTCATCATCGTCATTGTTTATCATTACTTTATATCATTGTTTTTTTTCTTTCCCCCGAGGGTGGACGACGCCTTCTTGCCGTCTACACTTTCTTGGCGATCACGGTGGGACCTCTTTTGTTTCCTCTGGTTACCCAAATATTTTCGGCACCCACGTGTGCCCCTCCATTCGGCACCCATGTGTGCCCCTCCATTCGGCACCCACGTGTGCCCCTCCATTCGACACCACGTGTGCCCCTCCACTCGGCACGCCCGTGTGCGCTGCATTTGTGTTCCCAATAGCACTCCATTCGGCACCCACGTGTGCCCCTCCATTCGGCACCCACGTGTGCCCCTCCACTCGGCACCCACGTGTGCCCCTCCACTTGGCACCCACGTGTGCCCCTCCTGATTGCGCCCATGTGCGCTACATTTGTGTTCCCAGTAGCACTCCATTCGGCACCCACGTGTGCCCCTCCATTCGGCACCCATGTGTGCCCCTCCTGATTGCGCCCTCGTGCGCTACATTTGTGCTCTCAGTAGCACCCCCTCCACTTGGCACCCACGTGTGCCCCTCCTGATTGCGCTCGCGTGCGCTATATTCGTGTTCCCGCTATCACTCTTGGCATTCCAATTTCACCCCTCGTGCACTACGTGCATTACTCCAGAGTCCCCTTGAAGTCTGAAGAGATTCGTATCATTGCAGAAAAGGAGTGTTGTGATGTTTGTTTAATTTCTTTTATTGCATATATTTGTTGTCTGTTTATATATCTCTTGTTAAATTCAGCACTGCATTGCATATCATCTCCCTTTTATTTTTATTTCTTTTGTTCCATTTTTTTAGGATCACCTTTTCCTGGTGAAGGAAGGACTCTCCGTCGGGAATTCCTCTCGACGGACTAGGATCTCCTCACTGGGACCTCCGTAAGTCCCCGACATCGAAGGATTCCCTCTTCGTTCACTGGGCTGGTTGTACCACTGAAGTTCCCTGGAGATAGTTAACCCATTCGTGGTGAGTCGAGTGTCCTTAGATCACACGGCGGAAATCAATATTGCAACTAAGGTCCCTCCTGTGGTGTGAACATTAGATTAGAAAAAAGAAAAAAAAGGGGGAAAACCAAAAGAAAACAAAAAAAGGCGTTAAACATCAACTTGTTTGTTAATCTTTGCTAATGGTTTGAGTGTGTATGTTATTACATTCTGATTACAAAGAAAAAGAAAAAAGGGAAAAGAAAAAGAAAACACAAAAAGGCGTTAAACATCAACTTGTTTGTTAATCTTTGTTATTGGTTTGAGTGTGTATGATATTGCGTTCTGGCAAAATCTCACGTTCCGAAAAAGATCAAGAAATGTCCGGGAACGGTCAGAATCCGACCCCGAGTCACCAGGGGACACATGTCCCTGCTGAGGACGCAGGTTCCTCCCGTGAGCCCTCATATGAGGTGCGAGCCGCCGTCGGGGAAGCATCCCCGCCACAAGATATTTCCTCCTTGCTAGGTGTTCTCGCGAACACACAGCTCAATTCCGATCAGATCCGAGCCTTTCAGGCCGTCTTAAAAGGGAAATCTGTTGATTCTACTCCTCAAAATCCAACACCAGTTGATCTCTCTATTCAAGAGCCCGCACAGGCAATCCCTTCCTCATTCCCTCTTGTGCAGACAAGTTTGCAGCCTCCCTCTTTCCAATTACCTCCCCAGTCTCAAGTTCCACCAAATCCTCATCCAACATTTCAGTCAGTTCCATTTACTGATATGCCACGTCTGCAACCTCCCCCTTTCCAATTACCTCCCCAATCTCAAGTTCCACCAATTCCTCATACGACATTTCAGTCAGTTCCATTTGCTGATATGTCACAACGTCTCTCTCATCCGGAATTCCCTTCTCAGGCTTCTGCAAGGCCTCAGTGGCCACCACAACCTGCTCCTTACAATGAGGTCACTCAATCTCTCCTTCATAGGATGAACAAGATGGATGAACAATTCGAGATTTCAAAAAGATCGTGGATGTCAAATCCGCGCCTGAGATCTCTTTACCAATCCTTCCAGTATTCCATCTCCCTCCTTCTGAAATGCCAACGTATCGACGGTACACCGGCACAGGCAACCCCCTCATTCATCTGAAGGACTTTATGTATGAGTCCTCGTTTTGGCAGAACGATCAAAGATCCTTGGCATACCTCTTCAGGAGATCATTGGATGGTCCCGCCTTAGAATGGTTCTATTCCCTAGAGCCGAGTGAGGCTGAGAACTTCGACGTAGTGCAACGGAAATTCACACAGAAATATCGGGATAGGATCGGTCCCTCCTTCTCTATTACCGACCTAGTGGCTGAAAAAATGAAGCCGGACGAAGATTTCACCCAATTTGCCGATCGATGGAGATCCTTGGCAGAGAAAGTGAGAGACCCCATTTCAGAATCGGAGCAAGTAAAGATGGTCGTGTCTAATGCCACTCCACAATTTAGACACGTCCTGGCAATGAACAAGCTCACCACTATGGAGGAACTGTATGAGAGAGCTCGATATATCCAAACACAGCTGAAAGATTCTCCCCTCATGCATATGTTCGAGCCACCAAAGCCAAAGGTGTTTAGGAAGCCGGGCACGGGTGCCCAAGGTGGGGTGACAGAAGGGGTTGTAACAAATGAACAAGTGGGCGCGGTTGGCCATCCCAACCAGCAAGCTAACCCTAGGCCCCCACAAGCTCCGCAATTCCCCTTTCATCAGGAGCAACAAGGTCAGCAACCCTATCGTCCTCCCCCACAAAACAATCTCTTCCAGAACAATATGCCTCAACCGCTCCATCTCCAACAACAACAGCAGCGACCTCCTCAATATAATCAGGTTCCACCACCCGGGGATTATGGCCTCCAACAACAGAGAAGGCCGATCGGCCCTAGGAGAGCTCATTACCCACCTTTGCCGGAGTCATTATCAGACATCTTTAATGCTCTCATGGCTGCTAATTTCCTCACCTTGCCTAAGGAAAAAGCCATATGGCCCACGAACGTCGACACTTCCAGATATTGTGTCTTCCATAGACAGCCGGGTCATACAGTGGAAAACTGTTTTCATTTCAGAGATTATATCTATGATATGAACGATGAACATCAAATAGATTGGGATGAAATGAGGCGATGCGTCACCATGATGAAGGCCAGGAGACCTCCTCTTAGACAACAACAACAGCAACAACAACAACAACAACAGCAGCAACAACAGCCTCAGCAGGCACCACAACAACAGCCAAATATGGGCATCCTCCAAAATCCGTTACCGGCGCACCAACAACCTAACCACCAAGTCAACCCCATCTCTTCCTTCCCGGAAGTTGGAAGAGGGCAAGATTGGCATACGGAAAGCGGCTCTGTCCTTGTCACCAATCACGTTCCTATCCAATCCCCACGCCTTATTCGTCCCGCACCTGTCTATCCTCCACCCGCAGCACAACCCGCAGTGATACCTCACTCATTTCCACTGCTATCACGTCCTCTCATCCGCGTCTCTGCTGATGACCTCCCTTCGAGTCCCCAGCAAACACCCTCCACTTCCACCATAACATCGTTACCCTCGAAGCCTCTCATTATTTCTCATGTCTCCACCTCGACATCCACCTTCATTCCACCTCCACTAAACAAACCTCTCATTGTCCAACACCCTTCCGAGGTGCCCTCCACTTCCACCATAACATCGTTACCCTCAAAGCCTCTCATCATTTCTCACGCTTCCATTTCGTCATCCACCTTTGTTCCGCCTCCACTAAATAAACCCCTTATTGTCCAACACCCTTCCGAGGCACCATCTACCTCCACCACAACCCCTTTACCCTCGAAACCCCTCATTATTCATCACCCATCCGGGGCCCCATCAACCTCTACTATGCCTCCACCTTTTAAACCCCTTATCATTCACCGTCCATCTGAGGCTTCATCCACTCCCACCATGCCTCCGCCTAACAAACCACTCATCAGAGCCCCTACACCTATTATTGCCCCCGCTTCATCAATTGTTCCTCCACCACTACCCCTCGAACCCCTGCTAAACCCCATATCTAACTCTATAAAGGTGCCGCCAAAACCGCAAGCCATGGTGCTCCGTAGTGGAAGGATGTTCCATCGGGTTTTTCCCCAAAACAGTCAGGTCCCCGAGCAATCTCAGCCGGAGAAAGACACCGAAGAACAGCCAGAGGAGTCTATCCCCGGGACACAATATGACCTGTTGAAACATTTGGATAAAACACCAGCTCGGATCTCCATTCTCGAGCTAATCAAGAGGTCAAAAACCCATCAAGACGCCTTGATGGAGTATCTCCAAAAGGTCATGGTAAACGAGGATCTCCCAGTGGAAAAGATCTCGTCGGTATTAACACCGACTGATACACAACCGGCTATTATCTTTCACCACCATGAGCTTGCCCCCAAGAGGCTCGAAAATATGCTTTGTGTATTGCAGTCAAGATCAATGGGGTGTCTGTAGACCCGTGTTTGGTGGACACTGGTGCGTCTATAAATGTGATCTCTATGATCACCCTCCAATCATGTGGGGTTGACACGGAACAGATAAGGCCTTCATCAATTACGGTTACGGCCTATGATAACAGCAAAAGACCACCAATGGGGATGGTCATCTTGAATGTAGAATTGGGCCCTGCATCAGTCTTCACGGAATTCCATATCCTTGATATGGATCCCACATTCAAGGCCATACTGGGCCGCCCTTACATTGAGGTTATGAATGCGGTGCCTTCCACCAATCATCAGTGCTTGAAGTTTCCATACAAGGCTTGGATTATCAAGGTAAATAGCATGCCCATCTTTTCTACAGTGGATGCTATTAATACCTCTTTGCCTTCTGTTTGGCCGACTCACCGGCCAATTCTTTCACTGCTAGATGTATGTGACCCTCGCCGCGCCCCTTTACACAAAAGCCATTTCAGGCATCAAAGTCATGTCACCTTTCCCATTCTAAGGGATGGGAGATAATGAGAAATATTGACTACCAGCAGGGCAAAGGTTTGGGGGCACAATCACAAGGGAGACTGAGACTGCCAAACAAGATAAGGTTAACCCTTAGAGCCGGCCTGGGCTTTGAAGGGCCATTTGAAGCATCTGAGGAACCTCTCACATGGACCTTGTATTCCCATTTCAGAAAGGGGCCAGTGATGCAAATGGGAGATTATGTGCCGGAATCATACGGGAAATTGCATATTGCCTACTTGGCTGAAGATTGCTCGAGGGCTGCAAAGAAGGGGAAACACGATGATCCGGACTGCGAGTGGAACAAGTGGTTTGATATACATGATATTTCCATTGCGCTACAGCAGATGTTCTCGCCTCCAGACTTAGAGGGGCCACTTTTGATCTCCGAGGTACCAAAAGATGTCGCTGACATTGCCGAAATTCCAAGTTTTCCTCGCCGAGAGGAAGTTGCCACTGACGGATCGCTTTCCGTCATTCTATCTGATCATTCTCCTCAGCCGTTGCTGCTGACTCTTTCTTGGACCCGACGTTTATCTGATGATATTCCCAGGTCCCCTTCTATGCTCACATTCTTGCGCGGGTTTTTCAGCCCCTGCCAAATTTTCAACCATGATCTGCTCAATGAGCCATGCAACCCCCTAGCTATAGTTCCCTCCTCCCATTCTCTAATTTCTTTCAATTGTTTTGTAATTGAAAATGAAAATGAAAAAAAAACGTCGATTTTCAAACTCCTCAACAGTGCATCTCCTTTGAGGAGACCTCCTACATCTCTCACGGGTGTGCCCCGACTTACGGGCCACTCATTCAAGGTCCCTTGAGCGACCTTCTTTACCCCTCTATCGAGGGGTCTCTTCCTGTACATTCTTCAACTTCTTCTTCATCCGTAGAACAGGTCAGTCAGGTTAGAATAATGAGTCAAGGGTAGTTCCTAGAAGGAAGTCCAAGGGTAGGCAAATCCCTCGTCGATTTCTTCTAGATTTAGCCAATAGGTGTCAAACTTTTCTATCTATTCCTGAGTTGCTAGAAAATCCCATCCATCTGCCGGAGTTAGAATGTGAGGAGAATTGCACAATTGATGAAGGGTATGGAGTTTATGAGCTCACAGATGAAGAGTATCCTATTGAAGAAGGGGACGAAGAATATGAGGACGCGGCTGACGCATATGCTAGCGGAATGAGGAGGTTTGACGAACCATCAGCCGCTATAGAAGAACCCACCAAAGAGATCAATCTGGGGACCGAGGAAGACCCTAGGATCGTCCTCATAAGCGATAATTTGCCGACATCTGAAGAGGAGGAATTGATCAAGGTTCTAAAGGAGTACAGGGACACGTTCGCATGGAGCTACGAGGATATGCCGGGATTGGATTCCACCCTGGTCGAACATCGCCTAACGTTAAAACCAGGGTCCGTCTCGGTAAAGCAAAGGTTAAGACGTTTCCACCCCCAGATGGCTTTGAAGATGAAGGAGGAAGTCGATAAGCTCCACAAAGCCAGGTTTATTAGAGTCGTCCTATATCCTCAATGGGTGGCAAACATTGTCCCGGTCATGAAAAAGGATGGAAAGGTGAGAATCTGTATCGATTTTCGGGACCTTAACCGCGCGTGTCCAAAAGATGATTTCCCCTTGCCTCACATTGACGTGTTGGTTGATAATACAGCAGGCTATGAAACTCTCTCGTTTATGGATGGATTTTCGGGTATAATCAGATCCGTTTGGCAGAAGAGGATCAGGAGAAAACGTCATTCACCACACCTTGGGGAACTTATTGCTATTTGGTCATGCCATTTGGTTTGAAGAATGCTGGAGCTACTTATCAAAGGGCTATGATGGCAATATTTCATGACATGATGCATGTATATTTAGAGGTGTACGTGGATGATTTACTGGTCAAATCTAGGACTAGGGTAGAACATCCAAGAGTTCTGGCTAAGGTGCTGCAAAGATCAAGAGAGTTCAATTTGAAAATGAATCCAAAAAAGTGCGTATTTGGTGTTTCGTCAGGCAAATTACTTGGTTTCATTGTGAGTAAGAGGGGTATTGAAATAGATCCCAACAAAGCTAAAGCAATCAGGGAGATGCCACCTCCGAGAAATCTGAGAGAAGTTCGAGGGTTAATTGGAAGGTTGCAATTCATTCGTCGGTTTGTGTCACAGCACTCACAAAGGTGCAAACCTTTCTACGAGTTAACTAAGTCAGGAGTAGAATTCCTTTGGAATTCTAAATGCCAAAAAGCTTTTGAAGGATTGAAAGAGTATCTGGCCAATTCACCCGTTCTAATTCCACCAACGCCAGGTAGACCTTTAATCCTTTATGTCTCAGTCCTAGACGACTCCGTGGGAGCTGTCCTGGCACAAGCCGATGAAGCGGGCAAGGAAAGGGCGGCCTATTACTTGTCCAAACTCCTCAACTCATGTGAGCAGAAGTATACGACTATGGAGAAAACTTGTGCCGCCCTTGTCTGGGTAGTGCAGAAGTTGAAACACTACTTCTTAACTCATGAAGTCCATCTGATTGCCCGAATGAACCCTATCAAGTTTCTTTTAGAAAAATCTGTCCTTACGGACAGATTAGCACGCTGGCAAAGCTTCCTTTCTCAGTTTGACATTGTTTACATCCAGCAAAAGACGATTAAGGGGTATGCTATAGCTGAGCATCTCGCTCACCATCCTCTTCCCAGATTCGATCCTGTCCAGTCAGAGTTTCCAGATGAGGAACTAATGTCCATCAACCAATCAGATGATTGCATGTGGACGTTACATTTTGATGGAGCTCTGAATTCCCAAGGGAAAGGAATCGGCATTGCCCTCCTGTCGCCTGAAGGCCTTACATTCCCACTGGCATATCAGCTCAAATTCCCCGTTACCAACAATATAGCTGAATATGAAGCTCTTCTAGCTGGCCTAGAACTCGCTCATTCTTTTCGTATCACTGAATTACGAGTCGTAGGTGATAGTCAACTCATTCTTCGCCAGGTGCTCACCAAATATCGCACTCGCGATCCCAAGCTCAAGCCATACCAAGAACTCACTGCTGCCTTTGCCAAATTGTTCACCAAGTTGATCTTTGTCCATGTCCCTCGTCATCAGAACATTCTGGCCGATGCCCTCGCCTCGTTGGCATCATCTTTAAGGTTCCCTCTAGGAAGATGGTTTGATACCATTCACGTCTACAAGCGTCACGCCCCTGCAATCGATGACGCTTCATACGTAAATATCAAGGACAGGATAGCGAGAAAGGCCCTACAGGAAGAAATCCTTGAGAAGAGGGAAGTCTTGTTGGCAGAATTAGAAGAAGAATTGGCTGATGAAGAGAAGCCATGGTTTTACGAAATTGCCAAGTATTGCAAAGATCAGTCCTACCCTGAAGAAGCCACATCGGAAGATAGAAAAGCCATAAGGAGAGTTGCACAGAGATACATGCTGGTCGGAGAATGTTGTACAAAGAAGTCTCACTGGTGTTCTTCTAAGATGTCTCGACGAAGAGGAAGTCTGGAAATGCGTCGAGGAAGCACACTCTGGTGTGTGCGGTGGCCATGTAAATAGCCAAATGCTTGCCAAGAAAATCCTTCGGCAAGGTTTTTACTGGCCCACCATGGAAGAGGATTGTGCCGTTTATGTCCGCAGGTGTGTCAAGTGTCAACTTCACGCCGATAAAATTCATTCTCCATCCTCTTCACTTCATCCAGTCTCCTCCCCATGGCCTTTCTCTATGTGGGCTTTCGATGTTATTGGTCCTCTTGGTAATCCTTACTCCCTCACTAAGCAAAAATCATTCATCGTTACTGCAACGGAGTACTTCACCAAATGGGCCGAAGCCGAAGCTTACGTGGAAGTTAAAGCATCAACAGTCTGCAAATTCATCATGAAGAACATCATCGCCAGGTTCGGCATTCCAAACACGATAATCACCGACAATGGACCGCAATTCATTTCTCAAGACCTTCAAGACCTCTGCAAAAGGTATAAAATTGCATTGCATCATTCATCGCCATATTATCCACAAGGCAATGGCCAAGCAGAGGCCACTAATAAAACACTGATTAAAATCATAAAAAAGACATGTGAGTCTAACAAGTTCTCGGATTGGCCAGAAAAGCTCATCGAGGCTCTATGGGCCTATCGCACCTCAATCCGTACCCCCACTGGGCAAACTCCGTTCGCCCTTACTTATGGGATGGAGGCGGTAGTTCCGTACGAAATTCTGGTTCCCTCTCTAAGAGTACAATTGGATAAGGACCTCCCCCTCGACGAACGTCGTGATTCACTCCTTGCCCAATTGGAACTCTTAGATGAGAAACGGCTGGCCGCTGCCGAGCATGCACGTGTATATCAGAATAGACTCACACGTTTTTATCAAAAGAAGGTCATTGAAAGGAAATTTCAAGTCGGTGAAATGGTAGTGAAAAGAGTCTTTGTAAAACCTGGCGGCCCACGTTCTAAACTCCAACCCAATTGGGAAGGACCGTACGTGATTCAGGCTGTGCATCCTGGCAACGCCTACAGGTTAGTCAATGCTGAAGGAGTCGAGTTATCTCACCCTTGGAATGGGCTTTATCTTAAGAAGTACTATCCTTAGATAAGTGTACATAGTGTCAAAAAATGATGAAACGAAAAATAACAAAAAATTGAAAAAAATTGAAAATAACAAAAAAATATGTATATATACAACAACAAAAGTAAAAAAAATAGGAAAAATGAAAAGAAAAAAAATAGAAAATTCAAAATGCCAATGCCTGGAGACCACCATGCAGTTAAGTCATCGCATTCAACCTCCATGTTGGGATAGGGCCTATTAAGACTTGGTAGGTTCCGGGTCTTGGTTTGCCAGAACCGTGGAGATCCTGTCCGACTAGTTCGGCTTATGCCCCCCTCAAAAGAAGGCAACATGCATGAAAGATCGATAGCATCGCTTATGGTGAGGCCTCACCAAAGGGTCTCCAGAAGCTTAAATCTTTATTCTCTCTCTCTTCGACCGAATGAGACAGCCGGCGCCCTTAAAACGCTGAGCATGGGAAACACGAACACAACCCCTAGGTGAGAGTAGGGTCCAATTCTTCGAGCATGGGTCAGAGCACGAGAAGAGGGCAGTGTCCCCGCAGGCATCAAGAGGGATTCCATAATGTCAAAATACTATGTCCCTCACAAAAATCTTCAAGAAAAATCAGAAAAGAAGAACAAAATCAAAGTCAAGTGAAAGCCTGGTCGTGACCGTGCCTGATCCTACAAACGAAACTCCTTTGACTAAAAGTCAAATTCTATACGAAAGGGGTCATCAGATGTAAATGCTCGAGATTTGGTCTGAAGTTGCCCGAAAGGGGAAGTTAAGTGTGCCCCTACTGGCTCGCCGGGTTAACGGTTTTGCCGGTCCTCTCATGAGGTTTGCCCCCTATACTCTTCCTTCTCCCTCTGAAGATGAAGGCTCAATGGAGTTCCTGAAGGGTGAAACTCACCAAAGTCTGCAACCACCTTTCAACACAAACGTATGGTTGTCCATCTTGGAAAGTAGAAGTCATTGTCGTGAAAGAGTCTCCGTGTTTCTGGCGGTCAAGACCCTATCTACCACCTTAATCTATTCTTAGTCTAACCTCGGGCTTAGACCAATGCAAGCGCGTACCTAAGGTGCGACGGCGTCTGATTCCGGGTCAGCGTCGCGCGGTTGGTCATTTGGGTTCCAGGGTGTTCCATTACATATCATCTAGAGTTGTGAGGAAATAGACCCGGGTCGGGCAAATCATTTACCTCAAACACTTTTTGGGTGAATCCCTGTGGTCGGAAGCAACTGGGAGCCTAAGCATGGCATGACGGTATTGTCATCAGGGTAAGTCTTAGCCGGCGGGATTATCATTCGAGGAGTCTAGAGGCCCAAATCAACTTAGATGTGCACTTAGGATGCCTGGGAGGTTAGCAAGAAACCCTCGTCCTCATGCAGGTTAGATGTTATATCAAGTGGTCATCATGCATTAGCAAAAAAAAAAAAATAAACAAACCAAAAACAAACAAAAAAATAACAAATCCAAAAATCAAAAAAAAGCAAAAAAATGTACATGCACAAAAAAAATGGAAATATAAAAGACCAAAAAAATAAACAAACAACAAAATACAAAAAAATGAATACACCTACAAAAACAAAGAAAATCACATCTTCGCATGATCGCATTTGTATGCACCATTCATTTTAAATTCTCGTTTGCATCCGTGTGCTTGTCTGTCGCATTCATTATCCTTTATTATTGCCTTTGTTAATAAAGGCTTGCCCCTTGACTCGTTATCAAGGACAGCTCAAATCATGTTTATTTATTGAGCAAGGGGCAAGTCAGAGCAGAGATGCTAACTTGTTTGCTTAAGTGTATGCAGGGACTAGAGTGATCAAGAAAAGCAGAGAACCAAGCACGAACTAATTTATTCCACTCTCAACTAAAAACAAATAGAAGTCTACATCAGGTTTCACCTTCTCTCTCCACATTACTTGTCCCGCCACCCTCCGGGCGAGACACTCTTGAGGGGGCTATCCAATCATGGAATGCGGTCCTTCTACCGCTTTGTGGGCCTCTTTCTATCTCTACCCCCCGGCGCCGATCTGCGGGGGCACCAAAGAAGCTGCTGACACGAAAGCCACGCTCTCGTGCTCTTCGGTAGCGTTCCTCACCGTCCTTTAGCCACTGCTCGGCGAGGCCGAGACTGGTCTTCAATTCAAATATTTGGGCCTCCAGGGCCCTCTTCTCCTCTTTCTCGGCCGACCTCTTGGCCTTTTCTCTTTCCTTGGCCTTTTCCCTCTCAGCACGTTCTCTCGCTCTATCTTCCCTCTCCAGCTGAAGGGTGATCCTCAGCTCTATAGCGTCCCTAGAAAAGTCGTCACCTGGACGACGCTGCAGTTCCTCTTCTAGCTCGGCTATTCTAGCTTCCTTCTGGGCGGCATGCGCGAGTGCCTCCTCCGTTTCTTTCTCCTGCCAAACGTTTCATCTCAGGCTTTAACGCTTGAACAAGGGATATGAAATGGTGAGGCTCTCACCTGTACAGAAAGCATCCCTTCTGCTTCCGCAGCCCGCTGGGTGGCATGAGCAAGCTGCTCGTGGAGTAGATCTAACTCTGAAGTGGGAATCCATAGACTGGAAGAAACGCCGTCTGCCCCCATCGCCGATGAAACTACATCGAGCTGGGCACGCTGCGTACACATATGAGAGGTGACAGTTAAAGGGTAACGCCATTAATTTCAAATCATGCCAGAAGTATGTATATATACACTTACTGATGAACCCAGAGCCGCTCGGGTGTCAGTTAACTCTCGCTCCGTGTCCGTTAAACGAGCTTGTAAGTTCGTTATTATGGTGTCACGGGCATCCTACAGCCATGGCTCTTGAGTTCACAAAAAAAATAAAAAAATGGAAATTATAAAAGACAAAAAAATGGTGTTTTACTTTACCTCTATAAGCCCTCCAAGCTGGAGCCTCTCCGCATACATTGCCCTATAGAGCCGTAGGTAATCTTCACTATCTTGCGCTTGCGATTCCACGAGCGTGCCACCCCGCTGCCAGTCTTCATACTGTTCGGGGAAGCGCACCCTCCAATCAACGCAAGTTGCCGGCCCGCGCGTCTTCTTCCCGACGCTGGGTGAGGAGGTTATATCCACCCATTCCTGGGCAAGCCCGAGGGTCCTCATGGCTAACGTAGCCTTAGTGGCTCAATTTCATTCAAACAATGAAGCCAGAGGTCCCGTCCAAACCGGGCACGGCTTCCAATTACCCATGGCTGGTCGGCATCGACCATGTTCAAGTAAGGCTTCCAGTTCACCTTGTTGGTTGTACATACCTTCTTAATTACTCAAAAATACAAAAAAATGGAAAAAAAAAAATTGAAAAGGGTATCCTACCATCGTTGCAGGGAACTCTTGTAGCTCCCGTCTCGATACCATCAGCTGGTAGGATAATGGTGCTGTACTCATGATGGGTTGCCACCGCCTAGCCAACGGGATCGTCACTGGCCGACAGTGTCGAGCTCTCCCCATTGGAATATAATAGTAGCTCCATAGCTACACCATCATGTGTCATTGGCATCAACAAATACAAAAAAAAAGCATAAAACAAAAACCACAAAAAAATAATATTTTACCTGGATGAAGGGCGTAAATCCATTTATTGTCACCTCTCGGCCTGTCCTTTGCGACAGACCTGTGAATAGATGCGCTAGTACGGCAGCTCCCCAGGCGTACTGTCCTACTCTCTCCAAGTCCACGAGCAGCTCCAAGAAGCGGCAGTGTATGTTGTCTCCCTTGGAGCCCAGTAGCAGCCTACCCAGCAGAAAGAGGAGGAACCTCCTCAGGTCCATGTTGGTCCTTTCCCAGTTGCTGGCATCTGCACAGTATACAGCACGGGCACCTCTCTCTGCCCTTTCCATAAATTCCTCCAAGGACTCGTCATCCCGTGGACGGATGTCAGTAAGCCCTAACACCTCCAGGATCGATGTCTTGGCTACTGACCTGTTCTTCCGTCCATCGAGTTCCAGTCCTAACAGTTTCTGGGCACCTTCTCGGTAATCCGCATAAGTGACGCCGGTCACTGCCTCTCCATCCACTTTGAGGCCCGTAATGCGGACCATATCTTCCAGACTGGGCACCATGTGCCCCCAAGGCATCAGGAATGCCCGACTCGCCGGATCCCATCTTTCATGTAATGCTTGGATCAGGGCAAGGTCGAGCTTTATCGGCTCGATTCGAAGGAAGGCACCGAACCCCATCACGTCTAGCCTGGCCTTTTGGAAGTCCGGGAGACCTCGATACGCTGCCACTACCAGCTCCCACGAAATGTGCGAGCGCATCATGCTCTGCACATACACAAAGGTGAAAAGGGGAGCATTGCTAAGCAAGAAAGGAGAAGAAAAGGATGAAGGAAGGAAACCAAAGAAGCCACTTACAAGCTGTGATCGGGTCCTCTCACTCAGTTGTCCTTCGACTTCTGAGAGTCTCCTGGAACTGCTACCTGATCTGCTCCTCTTCGAGGAGCGGGAAGACTCACCTTCTGCTCTGAAGCTGGATTCACCCTCCATCCTGAAAAAATGAGTAACACTCGCAACCTCCTTCCTTACAAACTTGCACTCCTCAAGTCTGCTCTCAGGACCTTGGTGCTTCCAGGTCGAGAGAAAGGGGAGGTATTTATAGGATCGGAGAGAAGGTGATCTGGATCTATCACCATCACCCCTAGCAACAGCTCTTACGACAAGTCACCCTCTCTTTACTTTTACGGCCACTCTACCATGTGGAGTGATCGATTCGGAGGCGTGATTTGTTGACTTGTCCTTCTATTCGGTCCAAAGTTTCTCCGTGTTCATTGTCCCGTTGCGACTACTGCTAGCGCAACGAAAGAAAAACGAGGGACATTCATGTGGGAAAACAGGGCCAGGGGCCGATATTATTGAAATTGGTGATAGCTTCCATTGCAAGCCATGGCCCAGGTGTCCTCGGATGCCACTTTGCCATGACGGGTGAATGCTTCAGAGCCGTAATACGGTCTGAGGAATCCACGTGTCCTTTGTGACCGGGGCCGACACTATTGAAATTGGTAAAAGCTTCCATTGCAAGCCATGACCGAGGTGCCCTCGGATGCCACTTTGCCATGTCGGGCGAATGCATAAGAGCCATGACACGGTCTAAAGATTCCCCATGTCCCTTGTCCTATTGCGACTACTTTCAGCACAAAGAAAGAAAATTAGGACATTCACGTGGGAATAGAGTACTAGAGGGCCGTCATTTCAAAGGCGGTGGCAGATTCTCTTTGAAAATCATGGCTATGGTGAGTCACCACTCCGTGTTTTAAGCAGAAATCTCGCCGAACATGTCTCGTGGTAGAGGAGAGCTGTAGACCCGAAGGAACGCATTCTAGGGCCAGCGAGCTGCCCTTAAACCGAGCTATTCCACTCACACATCTATATAAGGGTCCACGCCTATTATCAGGAAGGAGTGGGTGTACAAGCCATTCATTAACCCTCGTCACCCTCCTGGTCACTCCTATTCTCTCTTCTCTCCGAAGACAAGAAGTCCCTCGGAGGCTTTCTATAGTCCCGTGACGCAGCAATCGCTTTGCCGTACCGCAAGTTCCCACCGGCTCTTTGGCGGTGCTCTTCATCATCCTCTTGCTTCTCTCGCGATCCCGATGGCCGCGAGGTTCTCAAAGTCAAGGCCGCTGGCTGAGCTGCCCTCTGCTTCACGAAGGAGACTGCACCAACTTCAGGAGCTCCTCCACTGCGAGCTCCGATTCTGCCCTAATCTGTAACGACTCTGGGAATTGATGCGTCATCCTTCTCCCAAAGCTTCATTGCCCTCCTTGTGCCAACCTCGATGCCGCTCCATCCTCGTCTCCCTCCACTCTTCCCCCTTACATCTCTCCTTGACACCCGGAGAGAAACCTTCAGCTCTAGGACGCCTCAGGGCAACCCCTCGTGCTAGAGTTATTCTGGTCCTTCGGTTCCCGGCCGATGACGGCTAGCCGTCGTCCGGCGTCTGCCACTCCAAGCAGCTGATACCAAAAGTAAAAGGGGAAAAGGAGATTCAAGGAACATACAACAACATTAAGGCTTGGCATTTATTCTAAAATGAGATACATTAGGGATAGGGCACCTCAGGCCTCAATTTCCCCAGTTCCATTACATAAGTCTTCAACAGCTCACGATCCTCACTCACAGTCACCATCGTCTTCCGTGGAACGCTTGCCTTCCACGCTGCTTTGATAGCTTTCCTATCCTTGGCATCACCTTCCGTGTCTAAATCCCTCGCCTTAATCAAAAGGAGATCGGATGGTGTAGAAAAAGAGTGTCGCGGAAGGCCGATTTGCAGGCAACACCGGTGCGAGCTGTAAAGAACAAACTCAGTTGCACCGATAAGCTGGAGTTCCGCGTCAGGGGAGGATCTCGCAAGAAGCTCACGTCCAAGTAAACATGCTGGCGCGTGAGTAAACGCATCCCGCTCCAAATTGTTGAAGTAAGCACGCCAGTCTCCACGTGACTTCAGCCGAGGCATGCGATTGACCACGCTCCCGCCAAAACCCAACACATCAACCATGTGATAAAGGGGGCTTTGTTGGAAGATTCTGGAAGTAGTTCGCGCCTCCTTGCAGCGATCAAATTTGAAATGGAGATCGATCCAGCAATTGAGGAGAAACATGCACCCATAAGGGGGCTGACCCATGCTGGAAGCCGTAAGACCGCTGTAAAGGTAGGCAAGGACGGCTGGTCCCACTCTTTTGCCCTTCCAGAGTCCGCATATCGCGCCCAATTGATCCTCCTCCAGGATGTTGTCGATGCTTGGGAAGAGGAGAGCTCCGCCAAACAAATCACGAACCCTTTCATGAGTGCTTCTAAACGTTCGTCGCTTGGCGGTCTTTCCAAACCGTTCATAGTCCAATCTGCCAGCTTCTGTAGGTTGATTCCCCTCTGAGTCTGAACTTGTTTAATAACTTCGCAGGGCATGAAGCCTCTCAGAATCTCCTCAGGAGACATTTTCTTCCCCAGGCGCAAAATTTTTATTTTGCCATCATTCCTGAATCTTTTTAAGCCAAGCAGGAGTTCCGCCTCCTCCAGAAGGATCGTTGATTCAAAAGTCGGAAAGATGAAGGTATGGGTTTCAGGGTGCCAAACCTCTATCAGTGCACCCATGGCTGCCCAATCCATGTAAATCTGGTAGTTCCGCCCAATCCATGTAGTATTTGGCATGGATAACCAGGCCTTGAAGGTGCCACTTTGAAATAAAAACCCTCATGTCGGTAGTGATGTTGGAAGTGAGCTTGTAAGCCAGGGTAGTCTGGAGAATCTTCGAGGACCCGGAAAGAGAGGATACGACTGAGAAGAAAGAAAAGGAAAAGCATAAGAAAAGACTCGTGCACGAAAAAAGAGAGAACTGGCTGAACTCACCATCCGTGAGCGGATCCTTTCGCACAAATGACCTCCGATGTCGGTCAATTTCTTGAAACCACGATCAAACCTCCCCCTTTTGGTAGGGCGGGAAGGTTCACCCTCCATCTCACAGACTGGGAACTCTCTCTTCCCATCTCAAAAGCACAAGACTCGTTGAATGCATTTGGCTAAGAACCTAGGGGGGTACTTATAGGAAGAAAGGCGGTAAAATGGTAAAAGTAAAACATTAATGATGAGTTACCGTCATGGACTTTAACCGAGGGAATGTGGTTGGCCTAGCACAGTGTTTTGGTAGTCTCTGTGAATCATTTTGCTATGTGGATTTCTTTGTATAGTAGAATGCAATTTTATTTCTTATGCGATAATTGTGTGCTAACTGTTGATTGCAGGAATCAAAAAGAAACAAAAATATAATAAAAAAATAAAATAAAAGTGGATCACACTGTCCCACCCTCAGTCACTACGGTGATTGGCCCCATTGTGTCATGCATCCTACTATATGATATCTACGCTATTAGATCGTACCAAGGACCTTACGTCTTGGGCAAATCTGGAGTTTGAGTTCCCCTTCAACAAAAACAGTGATAACTTCAGAGGAATTCATGACGTACGGATAGGCCGTTAGGGTGTGACAGCTTGGGGACGATGGTTCCGTTCGATGAGTCGATGCGCGGATAAACGGGCCCCGGCTCAGTGTCAGCTCACCGCATCGGTATCCTGACCCACTCTTCACAACTTAACAATATTATCCTTGGTTATCTTCTATTTTCTTTTGTTATATATTTTTCTTTTAAACCCAGCATGCATTCATGTAGGACTTTGATATCATTGTGGAAGATCATTCACTTAACTTGATTGCGAGAGTTGCTGTGCTTGAATTCTTGAATAATACGAGATATTCCATTCTGAGTCCAATACTCAGTTTCCTCGAAACCACCTTGGGTTGGTCCTCCGGAAGAAACGTCTGTTTGGATTTATCAACTGCTTTTTTTTACTCCATGGGGCCCACCTCGGCCGCAGCACTTCCACATGGCTGGTAACCGCTCCCCGAGGTGAAACCCACGGGTCTACAACCAGGGTACTTCCGCGCAGAGAAGTTGGTCCCACCCTTTTATTTATGCTCAAGTGTACTTTTCCCTCTTTCCTTATTTCCATCCGAACAAGCGTTGACTTTGGAGGGCCCTCTTCAGGGTTGTTTTGTTGAGACTTTGGAAAGGCTCCAATCCCAAGATGTTGAAAGCGTGTCACATCATACCTTGACATCCACTTTTCAGTCCACTCCATTTCATTTCCCTTCATTGCATGTCATTCCCCTACAAAGCGGATGCCAAGGCAGGGCAGCTGTAGACACGCTAATTTTGACATTGTGGCGAGTAGATCTCGTATTATATTATGATGCCCAAAAGCGGCCCTTCCGGTCGATTTTTTTTAAAATGGTCTTCAATCTTCTGACGAGTTTGAATAACGGTGAAATATGCATTCATGGTCTGAGCACATTGTTGGTCTGAGCATATGTGTACATTCTTCAGTCGTATCAACTCAAGCCTGTACATTCTTCTCTTTAAAGTCCATGCAGAGCAAGTCTATACGTTGAAGCAAGTCGGTACGTTCAAGTCTATATATTCCTCTAAGTCTATACATTCATCTAAGTCTATACATCCCTCCAAGTCTATACATTCCTCAAGTCTATACATTCCTCTAAGTCTATACATTCATCCCAAAGTCTATACATTCCCAACCAAAGTCTATACATTCCCAACCAAAGTCTATACATCCATCTCAAAGTCTACACATTCCCACCAAAGTCTATACATTCCTAACCAACCAAAGTCTATACATTCCCCCCAAAGTCTATACATTTCCTCAAGTCTATACGTTCCTCTAAGTCTATACATTCCTCTAAGTCTATACATCCCTCAAGTATATACATTCCTCAAGTCTATATATTCCTCTAAGTCTATATATTCTTCCAAGTCTATACATTCCTCAAGTCTATACATTCCTCTAAGTCTATACATTCATCTAAGTCTATACATTCCTCTAAGTCTATACATCCCTCAAGTCTATACATTCCTCAAGTCTATATATTCCTCTAAGTCTATACATTCCACCAAGTCTATACATTCCTCAAGTCTATACATTCATCTAAGTCTATACATCCCTCCAAGTCTATACATTCCTCAAGTCTATACATTCCTCTAAGTCTATACATCATTCAAGTCTATACATTCCTCAAGTCTATATATTCCTCTAACTCTATACATTCCTCCAAGTCCATACATTCCTCAAGTCTATACATTCCTCTAAGTCTATACATTCATCTAAGTCTATACATTCCTCTAAGTCTATACATTCATCCCAAAGTCTATACATTCCCCACCAAAGTCTATACATTCCCACCCAACCAAAGTCTATACATTCCCAACCAAAGTCTATACATTCCTCCAAAGTCTGTACATCCTCCCAAAGTCTATACATTGACTTCCTCAAAGTCTATACGTTCCTATCTTTGCCTACGTTACAAAGTATATACATTCATCCTCAGAGTCTATACATTGGCTTCACAAAGTCTATACATCCCCTCAAAGTCTGTACATTGACTTCCTCAAAGTCTATACGTTCCTATCTTTACCAAGGTTACAAAGTCTGTACAATCCTTAAAGTCTACACATTGACTTCACAAGGTCTGTACATCCTCTTAAAAGTCTATACATTAGTTTCCTCCTAATCATCCTCACGTCTCTTTCTCTATTGACTACCTCTCAAAGTCTATACATTGTGTCTATACATTGACTACGTTACGTCCTCACGTATCTTTCTCTCTTTCTATTTTCTTCCCTCTGTCTCTCTCTCATGTAACCCCCTTCTCACTGTTCTCACTCCTCTCCACCAAGGCACAACACACACGACACACCTCGGCCGAACCCCCTTGCATGCGCTCCCACCTCCACGCCACTCCACTCCACTCCGTACATCTCATTCCATTCCATTACGCGTCCTGCCCTTACAAAGCAGATGCCAAGGCGGGGCAGCAATTTAAGTGATTGAACCACAAGGGCCGCCTTAGCATTTGTTTGAGTTTTATATAAGAATACAAAAAAAAATCTAAAAGAATTGAAAAGGGTTATAAAAATTGAGAAGATGTTAAAATACAAAAAAAATGGGTTAAAAAAAATAATAAAAAAGAGAGGGTCATAAGAAAATAAAAACTTTAAAATTAGAAAATGTTTAAAAATTCTAATGCAAAAATAATACATGTATATAAAGAGATATCAATAAAAAAAACATAAAAAATATATAATATATATTTTTAAATCCTATCTAATCTTTATTATTATTAATCCTTAATTAACACTAATTATCCTACTTTCCTATTCACTTCCCTCTCTCTCACGACACACACACCACACACATTGTTATCACCCTTCTCACCAAGGCACACACAGATGCGCACATGGTTCTCACTCTCACCCTCTCTGTCTCTTTCTTTCCCCCCCACACTCACTCTTCTCTACAGGCCCCTCTCTCCTCTGGAGCCGATCTCTCTCTCTCGGCTAACCCGTCACCTCCCCTCCCCTCCCCTCTTCCATCCATCAGGCCACCACCACCTCCCTCTTCCCTTTCTCTTTCTCCACACAACAGCCACCCTCCTCCTCAGGCAGCCACCCCCTCTCCACCTCTCACGTTGCCACCTCCACCGTCTCCCCTCCCTCTCTCCTTCTCCCCCTCTGCAGCTACCACCCAACCACCCACAGCCGCGTCCACCTTCCCACCACCTTCGTGTCCGCCGTGAACCCCCCTCCACATCCTCTTCTTCTCTCCACCTCACCTCTCTTTCCTCCTCCGGCAACCTCTTCCTCACCCTGGGCTTCTCTTCCTTTCTCCCCACAGACCTCTCCATTCCCCTCACGTTTCCTCTCACTCCCTCTCTTTCTCTCCCTCTGTTCTCTCCCTCCCTCAATCTCTTTCTAACCAAAAAAAAAAAGAAAAGTAGTTCGCAGGGGGGGCCTCGTCGCCCGTGCCCCCCCTTTGAACCACAAGGGGCCGCAACGGCCCCTTTTATCCGCCGCGCACAGCCGCCCGAGCCCACGCCGCCCACGACGCCCCCGGCCCCCCGCGACGACGCCGCTGCCGTCTGCTCCGCCCACTGCCTCCGTCCGCACACGCCACCGGCACACCGACGCCGCCCCTGCCGGCCACGCCTCCACCGCCGCTGCCGTCTCCGTCCAGCCCCCACCGCGCGCCGCAGCTCCCTCCGTCGATGCCGCCGTTGTCGCGTCGACGCCCCCGGTGACGTCGTCCCCGCGTCAACGCCCCCCTCCGACCAGCGCTCCAACGCCCCCCCCCTCCGGCCAGCGCTCCGACGCCGCCCTTGCCGCCGTCGCCTCCGGCACCTCCTCCGACTCCGCCCCACCTCCGGCACCGTCTCCACCGCCACTCGCAGCCACCGCCGCTGCTCCCGCCCGAGGCCACCGCCGCCGCTGCCCGCCGCGGCCTCACCACCCCCTCTCATCTTCTCTCCCCCCTCTCACTCTCCCTCTCTCTCTCTCCCTCACTTTCTTACTCCCCCTCTCTCATTCGCACCCCCCCTCTCTCTCCGTTTCTCTCTCTCTGTCTCCCTCTCCGCCGCACCCTCTCTCTCTCCTCCTCTCCCTTTCTTCTATTTCTCTCCCTCTCCCTCTCCCAGTTTCTCTCTCTCTCTCTCTCTCTCTCTCTCTCTCTCTCTCTCTCTCTCTCTCTCTCCCCCTGCATCTCTCTCTCCCGATCTCCCTCTCTCTCCTACTTTTTTTTTCTTTTTTTAATCCCTTCTCCCCATCGTCTATCTCTCTCCCTCACTCTCTTCCCCTCTCTCACTCTCATCCTCTCTTCTCTCTCCCTCGTCTCTATCTTCTCTTCCCCCTCCATCGAACCCTCTCTCTCACTTTCTTTTCCTTTTTTATTCATTTCCCTTCCTCTCTCTCCCCCTCTCATCTCTCTGCTTCTCACCACCCTCCTCTCACTCTCTCCCTCCCCCTCTCTCTCTCTCGATCTCCCTCTCTCACTCTTTTTTTCTCTTTTTTTATTCCCTCTCACCACCGTCTCTCTCTCCATCTCTCTGCTTCTCACCACCCCCCTCTATCTTCTTACTCTCACTCTCTTCCTCTCCCTCCCTCTCTCGATCTCTCCCTCACTTTCTCTTTCTTTTTATTTTTTTATTGTCCTTTTCTCCCTTCTCTCTTATCCTCTCACGTTCTCTCTCCCCTCACCCCCTCTCTCTTACCCTCTCATATATATATATATATATATATATATATATATATATCTTCTATATATATCTTTTAGGTACATATATATCGTATATATATAAAAACTACAAGAAAAATCTAAAAAAAAGAGCTCTCTCTCTCTCTCTTGATTTTTATCTCGCTCTCTAATCCCCCTCTATCTTTCCACATATCATTAGTATTTTTTTTATTATCTATTTACTTACATCTTTAACCATCTTCTCCCACCTTTTATATATATTTGCATATCTTTTCTCACCTTGTACATATATACGTGTGTTTGTGTTCTCCATCTGAGCAGTCTCTGAAGTCCGTTTTGGAAAGCTCCTTGGTCGTGCTGTGCTCATGCTGTTGAAGCCTTTGTCAAAGCTCGTCGTCGGTCTTCCCCAATAAGTTTTTCCCCCCTTTGTATTTTTAATTAGTCACTTAATTACATCACACGAATCATTTAGCATCCATGCCACGCCTTTCTCCCTGAGAGGGCATAGTTTATGAGCGTCTTTGTGTCTGTGCATTCCATCATATCATTCCCCCATCCTTCAATTCTGAAAGGGGTTTTAAATACTACCAACCAGGTTAGTACTCGTTTATGTTATTTTTTTATGTCAATTTCTAAAGAATTGGTGCTACACCTCCGTCGTTCTTATTTGGTTGTTTCTCTTCGTTTGTTTTCCGTGCAGGGTTAACCAGTCCGGGAGCCCGCTTCTTCAGTCGGTCGAAAGAGTAGGAGGAGCAACTCACGTACCCTCAGTTCGGGGCTATAAATGCGGCCATCCCTCCTATTTTGAGGTACTCGACTATCGTCTCCCTCATCTAAATTTCTGGTTTTTTCCTCATCATTGTTCTTTGTTGTTAAATTGCCATCTCCATCATCCTTTACGTGTGGTTTTAAAATAAGTCTATCTCTTCTCCCTTGTTATCATCGTAAATCGTTAAACCTCCACCTCCGTTCTTCTTTGTTTCATCTAAAATAAGTTTCTTACTCTGTCTATATTCTCCTAGTAGTTTTCCTCTATATTATACTATCTTATTCTACCGTTTATCCCTCGATTTCTCTCTTTACCTTCTCATCTTTCTCTTAAAAAAGATATAAAAGCATAAAAAAAACAATAAAAGCAAAAAACCCCCAAAAAAATATAATAACAAAAAGATAAAACACAAAAAAGAATAATAAAATCAGGGTAACCAAAGCAAGGCCCTCTTCGTCGGCCGGTCGATCGAAGAGGAAGAGAGGACCCGCACTGCTCCCGCTTCGGCGGCGAACGCGATCAGGACATTTCCTATGGGGCTCTCAGCCCCTGGCGATCACACTTCCCTTCCCCTTCTCTTGTTATTTACTTTCTGTTTAAACCCCGTTGACGGAACCAGTTCCTCGCGGTGGTCTCATCTAACTGGTGCGGTGGGTTATCTCCCGCGACCATTTTATTTCATTAATTTCAGTAATTTAACCGTTACTGCTTACTCTAACCCTCCCCTATCATCGCTTCAAAACCCCGCGGAGATTGACATCTCGCGGCGGTTTATTTAATCCCCTTTTTATTTATTCTAACCCCGATCAAGTAATTCGTTCCTCGCGGTGGTTTAACTTCCTGTACATTCAATTCCAACCCCGATCAAGGAACTCGTTCCTCGCGGTGGTTTAATTTTCTGCACTTTCAATTACAACCCCGATCAAGGAACTCGTTCCTCGCGGTGGTTTAATTTTCTGCATTCTTTTAATCTGACCCCGATCAAGGAACTCATTCCTCGCGGTGGTCTTATTTAACTGGTGCGGTGGGTCATCTCCCGCGACCATCTTTATTCCAGTAATTTAATTTCTGCACGCTAACCTCCTAACCCCTAACCATTTGATTTCAACATCCCACTATCATCGTTCTAAAACCCCGCGGAGAGTAACATCTCGCGGCGGTTTATTTGATCCCCTTTTTCTTTTCTCGTTATATACATATAGTTATTATAATAAAAAACCCCGCGGAGGGTAATACCTCGCGGTGGTCTTTTGATATAGTTATATTTATTATTTACATCGCTGCAAAAGCCCCGCAAAGGCCAATGTCTCGCGGTGGTATGTACATATAATATTTATTATTTATGCCGCAGTAAAAATCCCGTAAGGCCAATGTCTTGCGGCGGTCTTAATATATATATATATATTCATTAGTGATTGATATTATTGCATTGCTGTTAGAACCCCACAAAGACCAATGTCCTGTGGTGGTACGTCTTTGTTTGCATTGTCCTTGTAATTGTCTGGAGAACGATATTCCGTTGCAATTTCTGAGTCTTCTTGCCTCTCCACTTCTGTTACATAGATTCTCGGATTTCCCGGTATATGAAAAACTTCTCGTGGAACGGTAAGTCACGCTTATCGGGAAGGGGTCAGTTTGCGCGAGAGGTTCTTCCGACCCCTATCTCCGTCACGTACCGGAGTCCATTCCGCATCCCTCTTTCATTTCTCTCCTCTATTTTCTCTCTCTTCTTGAGTTGATCTCGTCATTTCCATCTCTTAGGACAGACGAGGGTAGACGACGACTCCCGCCGCCTATACCTCTCTGGCCATCACCCTTTCATCATCGTCATTGTTTATCATTACTTTATATCATTGTTTTTTTTCTTTCCCCCGAGGGTGGACGACGCCTTCCTGCCGTCTACATATGGATGGACCGATGCAAGTTGAGGACCCTTGACTTAAACCGATATCCGATACCTGGCGGAGTCCGGGGATCCGAAGATCCTCTCACGCGAGTGAATCGCCTCCCCGATAGACGTAACCTAACGGTCAGGAAACATCTTTTTATATACCGAATATTGGGATGCAATGCAAGACCTTGGACAAGACTACCCTAGACTCAAACCGGCTCTGATACCAATTTGATGCGGGACGACGATGAGACTCGATGTTGTGGACGCGAACCTTGGACTTCTACTAGACAACGTGACTAGAGGGATGACGCGACCAGCAACAACATGATCAAGTCAGCACCTAACGTGGCTCCTGAAGAGACAAGCATGCCCCAAATAAGAAGCACTCGCTCACGGTCGTCCCCGGCGAGGGAAACGAGTCGATCTGCACGGTTGAGAAACCGGCATTGAGTCTTGGGCGGTCGGCTTACTCTCGTGCTCAGATCGAGTCACGGGACGGGTCTCGCACTCTCAACTCACAGCGGTGACTAACTCAAGCAATCTAGGGGCCTAACACACTCACAAGCAGCGGCGTCAAGAGTATATACTAGAAAAGTAAGCACTAAAGGGGGCGGCGAGTGTACCTCCACGCTCCGGGCGTGGGGACGACGACCCCGGCCGAACTCGTACTCCCGGTACATCAAATAATAATAGTTACAGAATTGATTATTTCTGCCCACTCCACGCAAAGAGGTAAAGGGCTACATGCAGGACCCGGGAGTAACGCGTTTGGGTTGGCGGGCAGCACTCGGGGCCGCTCTGACGGTGGCAAGTGCTAGTACTCGTGGGGCCCACGACCTGATTGGCGGGCCGGGGAAGCCGGGAAGGATGCTGCGGCGTTGGTGACTCCTGGATGGGTGGCTCCGGGGATGGAGGCACACTGGTCCGGTGAGTGGAAGGCGGGTCGGCCGCCTCGGGGGTGGTCGTCGGGTGCCGTCCACGAGTCGAATATGTTGTTTTGCTATGCGCGACCCGGCAAGAATGGCAACTGCGATCAGCCCCGACGTCGGATCGATGCGGGGCAGGTACCGTTGGAAAGCTCTTCCAGAGATCTTCATCCCCAGGCTAGAGAAGGAATTTTAAATCTTCTGTGCTGACCGTGGCTGAATTTAGAAGCTGCTGGCTCACAGGGCAGGGACAGACAGGGTGGACAGGGGAGTTTCCTGAGAACATGGGTTGACCGTGGGGTTAATGATGAATATGGGTGAAGAGATCTGCATGAAAGTTGTAGATCTATAAGTTAGAGAACGAGATATTTTTTATGTGAACTTTTGTGGAGGTATCGATTTTTGGTGGATTCTAGCAGACGGGGGTCGGGCCTGGAAAACTGTGGACAGAGTGGAAGTGGCGGTTTGCAGGAATTTTTTGGGCGATCTAGAAAATTTTAAATTCATGAAAAAAATATGGGAGATGGTATTTGATAGAAATAACCTCCAGTTAAAGTTTCATGAGGTTTGGTGGACGTTAAAGGGGGCTAAAGGGTCGGATGGTGGCTTGCTAAACGGAGTCTGCATAGTGGACAGATCTGACACAAGGGGAAAGAAGAAAATGGAAAAAGTTGAAATGGAGGGATTTTCGGGCGGGGTTTTTTTGTGGAGGTTGGGGGAACGTGGGGAACCTACCCTAGAACTTTCAGCTTCAGAAGATCTGGGGCTTGAGCACGTGACTTCTCTCTTTGGGGCTCTGATCAGCAGGACAGTACTCCGGACAGCACCTCGGAAGATTGATCACGGCGATTCGTCGGCGGCACGAACGGCGGTGGCGGCAGCTGAGATAGAAGGAGGAGGGATAGAGGAGAAGATAGAAGGGGCCTAAGCCCTAGATTTGGAGGAGGAAGAAGAGGGGAGGGGAGAGGGTAGGAGAGGGAGAGGGGTTGCTTGCTCCAAATGACAACAATTCTTCATTTTTTCATTAGTTTCACACAAAATACAACAAGAGACTATAAATATGAAAATCCTAGATCTAGATCCAAGGACATCCACTAACACCAAAGGATATCCACTAACTCTAAAGGACATCCACTAACATTGGTCAAGAGTAGGTGGGGGACAAGGAGGGGACACCCCCCCCCTTTTAAGTGTAGGTGGGGGACAAGCATGGGGGACAAAGATGTGGAATCCTCTACCTTTGTCTCCTTGGCCCAATGGTCCAAGTCTTCTAGAAGGTCCAATTGGGCTCCTAATGGTCTTGAGGCCCAATGTAAAAATTGGACCCCTTACATGAATTGTAGCCCATATTACCAGCTTGACCCATTACCCTCATAAATACACAAATACACACCATGACACTCATAATAAACATAAAAAAAACTCAATACCCAGGTGGGGACTCCATGCTATCACCTAGCCACAAGGAGGTCGGCGTCGCTCGAGTCGTGCTGCGTGTCTGATGTCGACGACTTGCTTTGGTGTCCTCACCAGCGATTCAACTATGTCGTGTGAGACATAGTTAGACGACACCCTATTAATGAAGTCGATCTCCGTATGCAACCCATTAGGTAAGATGGCAATGGACATGATAGGTCGCTGGAACGACTCGGTTGTTGACATAGGGTCCGGGCATCGGGCTATGAAAGCATTGAATTCGGCCACCAAGGGTGACCAATCGGACCCATGGTCTCGGGTGACGGCAATGGTAGTGGCGGGTAGTGGACATGCAGACACACGGACTAGGAAACACCGACTAATGCAAACACACACTACGATGATGCGTCTAGACCTAAACCCATATCCGGTACATGGCGGAGTTAATCGATCCGAAGATCACTCCTGCAAGTGTGCGGCCTTCCCGATAGGCATAGCCTAACATTCGGGCAACACCTTTTAAGATACCAGATTATCGGGATGAAATGCAATTTTAAAACACCCCTTTTTTTTATTTTAGAAATATGATGATCTTAGACTCGACTTATACCAAACTATCATGAATACCCTAGACTCGACCACGGACGCTCTGATACCAATTTGATGCGGGACGGATGACGACCGGGCTAAGACGTACGACCGACTCGTTGTGCGGCCAGCACTAGCACACTAAGGCAAGCCGGGCGGCTGACCACCGTGGTATTCTCTGGGTGGAGACGTCTCTCAATAGCGACTCTCTTGAGCCTGACGATCATCCCTTGCGAGGGAAATGTGGGGATCACGGCGATTAAGAAACCACCGTCGCCTAGGGTACCGATTCGAGTTCGGTGCTCGACTGGAGCTATGGAACGGGCGCTCACAACTCACACTCACGGTGATTTTGCAGCTAGCTAACGTCCCTATTCTCACAAACGCAGTAATATAGAAAGCACACTAAATCAGCAAATGTAGAAGTTGGAACGAGCACGTACCTCCACGACTAGGCGTGGGGAAGAACTCCCGGCCGATTTTCGAACAACCCCAATACATAAATGATTAACTTTACAATTTCAGAACTGAACACCCACTCCACACAGGGAGGTATCGGGCTACAATTGATAATTTTGGAGTTGCTGGAACCCGGGTTGACGGGCCACACTCGCAGGAGGCGAGGGACGCGTGCAGGAGCCGCTCGGGTACCCCGACGGAAAGCCGACCCGGTTCTGTCCACGCTGGTCACCCTGCGCATCGAACTTGCGGAGGCCGGTACGGCCAGATCCGATACCCGATCGGAGGGCCGTTTGTTGGAGAATGTCGGCGACAGGATGTAGTTTCTTCACTCCGAAGGGCGCGATCATATCTTTTCAGATCTGGGCATAGTAACGTTTCTTCTCAGCTTCTGGTTTTGAGCTCCTAGAACAACGCTGCGACACGGTAAAATGATGGAAAAATAGCTTCCGGTGTCAGATTGAGACGTTCTTTATGAGAGATTGTTGGCGACATCAAGAGAAAGACGTACTCCGAAGATCCCTCACAGATCTCGACCGGATGAGTCGGGGAGGACTCTGGAAGTCGGCTCTGGTTTGGGGCCGGATCTGCTCAGATCTCTTGCGCGATCTCACGAGAATCGCCGCCACAGACAGCACGGTGATCAGATCGAGGCGAGACCAGCGGAAACCCGAAGAAGACTCGAAATCCTATGATCTCTTTTAGGAACCAGTTTCAGATGGCATCGGGGTTGGGCTGGAGAAATTAAAACACAGTCACCTCCAGATCTGGGCAGTAATCAGGGACCGATCTGCGTGCCTCCACAAAATGAATTACTGCCGCCGCTCACGAACTCCGATTGATGCAAAACTAGTGCTTAAATTTTCCTAACTCTCAGAGGTATCACTGGGATTTTTTTGTGGAAGAAGAGAAGGGGAAGAGGGGGATACAAGGTCGAGTCACACGACCCAATTCTGTCCCGTCACAGGACAGAACCAAGGGAGTCACACCCAAGGGAACATAAAGAGATTCACTCTCTAATGCAAATTTCTTTCAACAAACTTTCATTCACTTTCATACAAACACTATACATTGCCTTAAATAGGCAAATGCAAGGGGTAGGGGGAGGGGACATACGTGGGATACAAGGGGAATGGGGTTGGGTGCGCATGGATCATGAAAGGGGAAAGAAGGGGGGGACAAGGGGACATTGTCTTCACCTACTTTCACCAACCTTTGAAATTCAAAGGGGAGGGGTAGGTGGCAGCCATATTTGGTCATTGACTAGCAGCCTTTTAATGCTCCCATGTGGTAAATGGGATGGGAAGAAGAAAAATCAACATTTTCTAGCCTAATACATCCAAAACATGGTGCGCCCCTAGCTTGGGCCCTTCTTGGGCCAAGTTGGCTCAAGTCCAACTAAGGCCATTCACAAGCCCATTCCACTCCAACCTAGATGGCCCATGTGGAAGGGAAGCTTAATGGGGCCTTAAGTGGCTTAAGATCCAATATGAAGCTTAATGAAGCCTCATAGCCCAATATAACAATCAACCCTTAATGGACTCTAAAAGACTTACCCAATTGGCTTATTAAATGCCTTACAATGAGCCCAATATGAAAAACCCAAGTAGAATGTTCATTACAAGCCCAATCTCAATGTAAAAAGAGTCCAAATTGAAGCCACATTGTCCCTAATTTGAAGGGAAGTCGATGTAGTCCACTTGGTGCTCCGCGTATGGCACCGTCGGTTCGCCGACGTGTCACTTGATCGTCCTGGTGTCCGCACCAGGGATTCTCCTGAATTTTAGGAGTTCTAGTGGGGGTGGAGGGGGAACTCTTACCCGAGGTCACCTTTGGGGGTGTCGGGTATAATTGAATCGTCCTCCCATTGTGGGAGAAGGAACACTGATGGGATCGACCAAAAGTAGCGAGGTCTACATCATAGATCCATGGTCGTTGTAAGATGACACTCCCAGCCTTCATAGACATTACGTCACATAAGATTTATCCTTGGTATGACTGGAATTGGATGGGAATGACACATGTGGTGGTGACTGGGATAGAAGTGTCATCGACCCAAGCCACGTTGTATGGCCTTGGATGAGGGTGCGTAGGTAGACCTAAACGGGAGACAAAGTCTGAAGAGACTGCATTGATACAGCTCCTATTGTCAAGGATTACCTTACAGGGATGAGAGTTCACCAAGATGTAGGTTTGGAAGATGGAGGTTCGACGCCAATCGTCCTCCTGGGGTGTTGAGATACATCGAACTACACCTAATCTTTTCTGGTTAGAACTCTTGGTAATGTCTCCAACCTGCATGTACTCGACATGCGTGCCATCAAATATTGCATCCATTTCCTCAAATTGGGTGATGAGGTCAGGATCGGCCATATATCTTTCTTGTTCCATGCGTTCTAGACGGCCTGATGAATTCCTAGACCGACGTGGCATGCACAAGCTTGGACCTAGATGATGCAATCCTGGGGCCGAAAATTAGCAAGGTGTGGACCTAGCTGATATGCAAAGGGTCAATTTGAAGGGACTGGTCAGGAAAAGTTGCTCGCCCGTAGACGAAGTAGTTATGGGACTACCTCCTGACAATTAGGTTGCCATAATGTGAAAGCTCTAGGGCCCTAAGGATGGGTGCATACAAGCTCTCTCATTCCGCCCACAGTGATGCACTCAGGAGAATGGATGCATGGATCGGGCTCTCGCTCACCTCGTCGCTCAACAAATGATAAGGATACTAAATAAGCAAGTGTTTTGGAGCACGTACCTAGCTGACTGAGAAGTCAAGCTTCGACCGGAGATGAAGGCGAGCGGGGATGTGCGGACCCGCACAGCGTCGACGAAGCTTCGCGGTTACAATGAATTCACTCCACGCAGGGAGGATTTAATTTCTTACAAAACCACTCAATTTGAAAGTTTTCCCACGCAGGGGAACAAATTAATCCAATCTTCTCCACGCAGGGAGACTTAGTGGTACGTACGTTCCGTAGTTTACGGATCTTCTGTCGACTTATCTGGTGACCCTGGCACCGATCAGGCCGTTGTTGTTGACTTGTAATGCCACAATTCCCAATTAATCTATATAGATATAAATATATAACTATTAAAGTATATATATATATATCTCCCTTATATTGTATATATATATATATATCATAGTTATATATATATATTTCAACAAATGTTATCCTCCCTTTTTTTTCAACCTTCTTTTTTTTCAAATCCTTTTTTTTTCAAACTCTACCTACTCCTTTTTTTGACTTTGTTCAAACTTTTATTTTTCACACTTTTTTTTCAAACTTCACCTACTCTTTTTTTCTTGACTTTTGCTTTTCAAATCCTTACGCGATTGGTGGCCACGCTGGTTAATGGCGTCCGGTCAATGAAGCCGGCGCTTGCAGTCAAGGCGGATGGCCATGCGGTTCTCGCGGGCGTCCACGCGGTGCAGGACGTGGGTGGTGAACGTTGGCGCGCTAGGGGTCCTCGGACGAGCACCCGGGCACGGGACACGGGTGGGCGCGAGTTCGGGCGAAGGCGGGCGGCCGACGTCGCGGTGGAGGGCGCATGGGCACGCTGGACGGGGCGCACGGGCGCGCTGGTCAGCGTGTTTGCTGGCGTAGGGAGGATGAGAAAGAGAGAGAAACAGGGGGTGGGAAACACAGGAGAGAGATGGCGGTACGACGTTGTGTAGAGGGGTAGGGTGGTGCGGCCGGTGTTGTGTAGGGGGCGACGAGGAGGGTTGGCAGGTGGTGCGGCCGGTGGGGAGCGGCTGATAGGGTGGTAGAGAGGGTTCCTTCACTGTCGAGCTCGCAAGAGGGAGAGAGAGCGGATCTCGCGGTGGCCGGAGGGGTGATGGCCGGCACGGTGGTTCGCGGCGGTCAGAGGGCTATGGTGTGGAGGGTGAGAAGGAGAGGCCGTGAGGGGTGCACCACGGCGGCAGAGAGGTTGCAGGTGGAGGTTGTGCAGGCGGCGACGGCGGGCTACGCAGGTGTGGAGGCAGCGCGCTCGGGCGCTCGGATGCTTCGGCGAGGGCGCGTCTGGGTGGCGGTCGGAGGGCTGGAGCGGGCAGGCGTGGGCCAGGTGCGCAGGTGGAGGCGCGGTCGAGCGTGGCAGGCGACGCGGTGGCATGCGGCAGGGCGCGCGGCGGCGAGCGCTCGTGGGGAACTGCCGTTGCGGCCGGCCCTTGTTTGAACAAGTGCACGGTCGACGATGAGGGGGGGTGTGAACCATTTTCTCTCTTTTTTTTAATCTCTATTCTGCTCTACGTTGAACAGAAAGAGAGAGGGAGAGAGAGAGAGAGAGAGGGATTAAACCGAGATAGAGAGAGGGATTAAGAGAGAGAGAGAGGGAGTAACAGAGAGAGAGAGAGATCACCGGGGTTTTTTTTCAAAAAAAAATTCTATTTTGTTTCTTCCCCAAAACTCCTCTCAATTGAACTCAACTAATCTTTGGTTTTCTTTTTTTTTCTTTTTTTTCACTCTAGCAACCGAGAGATAGAGGGAGAGACGTCGGGGTCGTCGGAGACGCCGTTGTTGAGCTCTGATACCAAATCTGATGCAGACGGCGTCGGGGGTAGGATCGATGGCAACTCCAGAATCACGAACAGGACGGATAACTTGCTACCTCACACAGCTCAGTCTCACGTCGGACGGTCTCACACCGGGCGAAGCTCAATCCTCACAAAAGAGAAAAGAGAGAAGGGAAGAACACAGGGGCAAGATGCACTTACGTGATAACAAAACTTGATTCATTCATTCATACGTAACACACAACATTGGCCTCCTTATATAAGAAAAAAAGCCATAACAATAATACCCTCAATGTTTCACTAATTGTGTTTATACCCTAGCCTAATAAAATAAAACCCACCCACCTAACTTTTGACTTGTGAGATTTAATCAAATAAAATTCACAAAATACACACATGTTATTTGACTAGCCTAATAAGACGAATACACACAAATTCATAAAAATACGTGTATCACTCAATACACACAAATATGCCGAGTCTTCAGGAAGTCGGATCTCCTAGCCATAAGCTTGGTGCAGTCGGGGCGGTGCGGTGTCGGCTCCTAGTAGTGGGCCCGGTAGTGGACCCGGTGTCCCCACCAAGGATCATCCCACGTACTAGCATCGTCGCTCGATGACCACAGTCGGAAGGAAAACGGGACTGCAAACCATCCGGAGCAATCCTGAGCCTAGCGGTTTACCCTAGACGCGCCACAGCCTCTGACGGTCTAAGGCTGGACCGTCACAGCCATCTGACGGCCCAACACAGGGGCGTCCGACCCTCGGTACAAAAATGACTGTGACGCACCTACCCTGGTGCATCACAAGCCCTGACGCACCCAGTCTGGTGCGTCTCATGGCACGAAGGAACAAATTGTGACGCGTGCCACTCGGTGTGTCACATACTGTAACGGACCAACCCTGATGCGTTACAGGGTGGGAATGCGTCCGCTCTGACGCACCCACATAGGGGCGTCACAAGGCTGTGACGCACCAGTCCTGGTGCATCACAGGCCTTGACACCCAACGGTCAAGCCAACGGTCAAATCGGCTCTAACGGTCCAACCCAGGCACGTTACAGCGCCGTGGCAGTCTATCGTGGGACCGTCACAGCCCACAGACCCCCAGTTGGCTAAAACAGGGTTGTGACGCACCCACCTAGGCATGTCACATGGTGTGACGGTCACTGGAAGGACCGTCACATCAATCCGATGGCGAAACGGCGTGAAATGCCCAAAAATTCCAACCACGCCCCCATGCCTCCATAGGAGACGGGGAAATCAAAGGGGAAGACCCCTGGGGACCCCTAGCATGCTTCTAAGCCATCAAAACGTGAAATCATGGCCTAAAATCATAGATCGGGTGAACTCTCTTAAAATTATTATTTTACCCTCCCCGCATGGAATTGACCCCTCTCGGCCTCACACCGGCCTAGAAACCACGGAAATGAAACGCGGAGAGCTTGGGAACGTCACCCTACCTCAATTTTGCCTCGAGACGCGCCGAATCGTCCACGAATCACGATGAAAGCTTTTAGAAACCCCGCTCCTTCACGCTTCCCACGAGCATCGCACGCCCACGAGATCGCCTCACCGTCACCCACGTCGCCGCCCCGTCGCCCCGCTGCCGTCTGCAGCTGGAGAGAGGCCCGCCCTGTCGAAATGGGAGAGAGAGAGGGGAAGAGGGTGCTCACGGTTGGGGGGAAAGAAAGAGGAAGAAGAAGAAGGGTGGGGGAGAGAGAGAAAATGAGAGGTATTTATAAAAATTCTAGAAAATCTAGAAAATATCAAAAAATTAAAAATTACATTTCCGCGATCCTTGGAGTGCACCGATCGCAACAGTACCACCCGTGCCTAGGTGAACGTGGTGGGGACACCGAGTCCACTATCGGGCCCACTACTCGGAGCCGACGCCGCACCGCCACTGCACCGAGCTTATGGCTCGGAGACTCGATTGAAGACCCGGCATCCTGAATACATATTTATACGTATTTGTGTATCTGTGTGTACGGTGGTATTTGTATTATTAAACCACCCTATCTTATTTTATTTTCACCTAAGTCAAAGAATTGTATTTTATTAGGGTCCAAGTCAAATATTGGTTGGTGGGCTTTGTCTTGTTAGGCCATGGTAACAACACAATTGGGAAAGATTGAGGGTCTTGTTGTTATAGCTTTCTTTCCTATATAAGGAGGCTAAGGTGTATTACGAGATGATATGATGAATTGAAAAGAAAGATTGTTGTACGTGAGAGAGCTCCTCTCTTGTGCTATTCCCTTCCCTCCTTCTCTTTGTGAGAATCGAGAGTCGCCCGGTGTGAGACCGTCCGGCGTGAGGCCGAGCTGTGTGAGATAGAAGTTATCCGATCCCATCATGTTCGCGTCCCGGAGTGCCGTCGATCCATTCCCACGTTGCCGCTGCGTCAAATTGGTATCAGAGCCCAACAACGGCGTCTCCGACGACTCCGCGTCCCCGACGTCGTCTCTCTTTCTCTCCTTGTTGATCGAGAGAAAAGAAAAAAAAGTATTATAGAAAATTTTTTTTCTCCTATTACGTTATTTCTTTCCTTCTCTCCCTGTTTCTTTTTCTCTCTCTCTGTAACCTCTCTGTTCTCTCTCTCTAGCTCAGTGCAAAGCGGAAGAAGAAAAAAAAATAGAAAAAAATATTTTTTTTATCAAACCCCCCCTTTCGTTCTCTCTCACTCTCTCTACTTCTCTCTCTCTGTCTCTCGGAGTATCTCAGGTGAGAGAAATAAAAAAAAATATTTCACAGGGGGTCGGCCTCGTCACCCGTGCCCCCTTTGAACTCTTCCGCGGCCGCAACAGCTCCCCCCACCCACCGCCTGCCGCCGCCGTGCTCACCCCGGCGGCCGCACCCGCCCAGCGTGAGCGCCCCGCCGCGCAGGTCCAGCGCCCGCCCGAGCACACCGCGCGCGCCCGCCAGCTATCGCGCCCACGAGCCCGGCCTGCGCCCGCGCCCGCGAGCCCGGCCTGCTCCCGCTCCCGCCGGCCTGCTCGCCGCCGCGGCCGGCGCGTCCGCCTGCGCCCGTCGCCGCGCCTAGCCGTGGCGCGCCCGTGCCTGCCCGCGCCCTGCCCGCGCGCCTCCGCGCCAACCAAGCGCTCCACGCCCGCCCCCCGTCGCGTTGACCGCCTCACGGTGGCCTCTTCCCGCGTCGGCCGCCTGCGAGTGTTGACCACCCGCCCGCGTGATTTGCGTAGCAGAAAAAAAACAAAACGTGTGACAAAAAAAATAGTGAAAAAAAATCAAAAGGAGAAAAAAAAAGGGGATTTGAAAAGAGTGAAAAAAAAAGTTTAAAAAAGAGGAGTTAAATATATATATATATATGTGTATATATATATATATGTATATATATATATCTTATAATTTATCAATTGTGGGACCCAAGTCCATAATCAACGGCTTGCCAGGTGCCCGAGTCCCCTGGTCACCGACACACAGTCCGTAATTCACGGAGTGTGAGTGACCGTAAGTCTCCCTACGCGGAGAAAGTTGAAATAATTTATTCCCCTGCGTGGGAAAATTTTAAGCCACGCGGTATTGTAATAATTGCGACCTCCCTACGAGAAGAGAATTCTTTGTAACCGGTGAAGCTTCTTCGACGCCGTGCGGGCACGCACGTCCCCGCTCGCCCTTGTCTCCGATCGGAGTTAGACTTTTCAGTGTAGCTAGGTACGTGCTCCCCTCACTTACTCATTTAGTATCTTTTCAATTGCCGCGCGAAGTGAGAGAGAACCCGATCCATGCAGCCAGTCTCCTGAGTGCATCGCTGTGGACGGAAAGCGAGAGCTTGTATGTACCCATCCTTAGGCCCTAAACTATCGCATTATGGCACCCTAATTGTCAGGAGGTAGTTCCACAACTACTTCGCCTACGGGCGAGCAACTCTCCCTGACCGGTCCCTTCAAATTGGCCCTTTGCCAATTAGCCAACAAAATTCGGGTCTATAGCTTGCTAATTATCGGTCTCAGGACTGCATCATTTAAGTCCACGGTCGTCCATGCCACGTTGGTCTAGGAATTCATCCGGCCGTCTAGAGCACCCCTTAACGCTACTCATGGATCAAGAGAGCGTGACTGCTATACTAGTCCAGCTCGAGCACAATCTTGTGGCCCACTTTGAAGAGTCCATAGGCCAACTACGGACGGAACTCGATAAGAGGATCCGAGCCTTAGAGGATCGACTGAAGGGGGAGAAAAGAAGAGTGAATGGCCACGGTAATCCCGTAGCCAATCCTAGGGAGGAAAGAGAGCAATCCTGCCAAAATCAGGCTCCCCAAGGTGGAGAGCAAGAGGCATGTGCGCCTCGAGAGAGAGACCACGACGAGGAAGATATCATCCTACGGAACGTCAAAATTGACGCTCCGAGTTTTGATAGGTCCCTAAATCCCGCCACATACCTTGACTGGGAGACCGGGATGGACCAATATTTTGATTGGCATGGCCGCATGACCCCTGCTACAAGGGTGAGGTTTGCCAAAATGAAACTCCTGGGTCAAGCCAAAACTTACTGGTGTAACATTGAAAATCTCCTAGCCAGGAGACGGGAGGAGCCTATTAGCACGTGGGAAGAAATGAATGAGAAATTGAGGGAGAAGTATCTGCCACCTTCCTACCATCAGCGTCTTTTAGACCAATGGCAAAACTCACCCAAGATGGAAAGTCTGTGGACGAGTACATCACCAAATTTGATGACTTCTTCCTTCGGAGTCGAGTCATGGAGGATGCCTCCGTCACCCTCTCTCGGTTTAGGGCTGGCCTACACGAGAGTATTCAGCGGTAATTATTCTTACGGGAGGTTAACACCCTCGAGCACGCCTACCAGGTTGCACGAGATGTTGAGAGGTTTCAAAGGGTGGTCCCACCTCGAGTTCCCATCTACCGCCAACCTGAACCCCGAAATCCCATAGTCCGCTACACTGAGAGAGCTGGCCCCTCCACCTCCTACGTCCCTACTACTACCCCACTTAGGACCGTTGCCCCTATTGCTCCTTTCCCAAGGAACCATTTACCTGCACCCGCTGCTGTGCCTAGACTGGAGTATACTCCACCAGTTGAGAGGAGAGATGACAAGGGAAAAGGGGTCATCCCTAGCACCTCCCAACCAACCCCTATCTCGGGAGTTCGATGCTTCATGTGTCATAACCTAGGGCATATTGCCACCAATTGCCCCACCCGAGCCTTGGTCATCACAGACCCCCAGTCCATGGAGCTTCCACCTCAGGAAGAAGAAACCCTTGAGAGATATGAGCCTAACCCTGATCTCGTTGCCCAGTTTGAGGAATTAGATGCAGGGTATGATGGAACGCATGTCGAGTACATGCAAGTGGGGAAAATTGCCGAAAGTTCAAACCAGGGAAGACTAGGTGTAGTTCGCTGCATCCTCGCACACCCACAGGAGGACGACTGGCGTCGAACCTCCATCTTCCAAACCTACATCATAGTCAAAACTCAACCCTGCAAGGTGATCTTTGACAACGGGAGCTGTATCAATGTAGTCTCTTAAGACTTTGTATCCCGTCTAGGTCTACCTACCCATCCTCATCCGAGGCCATACAACGTGGCTTGGGTTGACGACACGTCTATCCCAGTCACCACTACATGTGTCATTCCCATCCAGTTCCAGTCCTACCAAGGACAAATCCTATGTGATGTAGTGCCTATGAAGGTCGGGAGCATCATCCTAGGACGGCCATGGATCTACGATGTAGACCTTACTACATTCGGTCGGTCCAATGAGTGTTCCTTCTCCCACAATGGGAAGAGGATTCAGTTGCTCCCAACACCCCCAAAAGTGGCCACGGGAAAGAGTCATACCTCCACACCCGCTGTATCCCCCAAAATTCAGGAGAATGCCCCAACCCCCACCAAAGGGAAGCTTCCTATTCCCTCCTCTCCTACACCTGTCATATCCATCCCTAAGGCCCCTAAGGATGACCATGACCCGATTAGGCGCCTTAACTTCATAGGTGTTCGTGAGATGAATAGAGAGGTTACCGAGGGTGCCCCTGTTTGGGCTGTTGTCGTCACCATTACCCCTGAGGAGTCCCAAGTCTCCATCCCACCTGAAGTCCAGGCAATCCTGCAAGACTTCCAAGATATCTTCCCGGAAGACTTGCCTTCAACACTCCCTCCCATGCGTGATGTTCAACACGCCATTGATCTTGTCCCTGGGTCCACCCTACCCAACCTTCCCCGCTACAGGTTGAACCCCAAGGAGCATGCTGAGCTCCAAAGGATTGTCGAGGACCTTATCCACAAAGGTTTCCTCAGGGTGAGCAAGAGCCCATGTGCGGTCCCTGCCTTGCTCACACCCAAGAAGGATGGCACCTGGCGGATGTGTGTTGACAGCCGCGCCATCAATAAGATCACTGTCAAGTATAGGTTTCCCATTCCCCGTCTTGATGACATGCTTGACATGATGAGTGGAGCCACTATCTTTTCCAAGATTGACTTGAAAAGTGGCTACCACCAGGTCCAGATTCGACCAGGGGACGAGTGAAAGACAGTCTTCAAAACCAAAGAAGGTCTGTATGAGTGGCTCGTCATGCCGTTTGGGCTATCCAATGCCCCCAGCACATTCATGCGGCTTATGACGGAAATCCTTCGACCCCTCATTGGTCGCTTTGTTGTCGTCTACTTTGACGACATTCTCATCTATAGCCACAACCCTCAAGACCACATCCATCATTTGAGGGAAGTCTGCGAGACTTTGAGGAGAGAAACCATGTTCGCCAATCTCAAGAAATGTGAATTCATGACAGACCGGGTCACTTTCCTTAGATTTATGGTTTCTAGTCAAGGAGTGTCTGTGGACCCATCAAAGGTCCGAGCTATAGTAGACTGGCCGGAGCCCCAGAATGTCCATGACGTTCGTAGTTTCCATGGGCTAGCCACCTTCTACAGACGCTTCATTCAGGGTTTTAGCACCATTATGGCACCCATTATAGATTGCATCTGTAAGGGAAATTTTGAGTGGACCAAAGTCACCTCCCAGACTTTTCTTACCATAAAGGAGCTTATGACCAAAGCCCCTGTCCTCCGCCTACCAGACTTTTCCAAAGTCTTTGAGGTTTCTTGTGATACGTCTGGCGTAGGAATAGGTGGAGTGCTTAGCCAGGAAAGTCACCCTGTGGCTTATTTCAGCGAGAAGCTTTCTGATGCAAAGCTTCGATACTCCACCTATGATAAGGAGTTTTATGCCGTGGTCCAAGCTCTCAAACACTGGAGACACTATCTCTTACCACAAGAGTTCGTCTTATACTCGGACCACGAGGCTTTGAAATTCCTTAGCTCTTAGAAGGGTTTAAACCCTAGGCATGGTCGGTGGGTAGAATTTCTCCAGTCCTTCACATTTGTCCTAAGGCATAAGATGGAAAGGATAATAAGGTGGCCGACGCCTTGAGTCGAAGGGTCTCCCTTCTTTCCACTGTTCGGGTAGAGGTCACGGGATTTGACCGCATGAAGGAACTCTATGGAGAGTGTCCTGATTTTGGCCCTGCCTACTCTGCTCTGTCTGCTGGACCCTCGATAGCCTTTTCTGACTATCTACTCCAGGATGGTTTTTTATTTCGAGGGCAGCAACTCTGTGTCCCTAGGACTTCTGTTCGGGACTTCCTGATTTGGGAAATGCATGCTGGAGGTCTTGCTGGTCACTTTAGCCGCAACAAGACCATCCATTCTGTGGAGGAGCACTTCTATTGGCCTGGCCTGAAGAGAGATGTGGCCAAGATTCTAGCCCAGTGTAGGACATGCATGAAGGCCAAACAGGTCAAACAGAATACTGGTCTCTACACTCCTCTCCCCGTTCCTGATCGACCATGGGTTGATGTAAGCATGGATTTTATCCTTGGGTTACCACGCACTGCTCACAAGCATGATTCCATCTTTGTTGTCGTTGATAGGTTCTCTAAGATGGCCCACTTCATTGCATGTTCCAAAACCTCTGATGCATCTAGAATAGCCCATTTATTCTTTGATGAAGTCGTGCATCTACATGGTCTTCCCCAAACCATCGTGTCTGACCGAGATGTCCGGTTCACTAGTTACTTTTGGAAGACACTTTGACACCTAGTTGGCACCAAACTCAAATTCTCCACTGCCTATCACCCCCAAACTGATGGGCAAACTGAGGTCGTCAATAGGAGTTTAGGGAGTCTGTTGAGGTGTCTCGTAGAGGATCACCCCGGCACTTGGGACCTTCTTTTTCCTAGAGCCGAATTTGCATACAACTGATCGGTCAATCGGTCCATATGTATGAGTCCATTTGAGGTCGTGCATGGCTACAAGCCTAGAAAACCTGTGGATCTCATTCCCCTTCCCCTCGAGTCTAGGATATCCAAGTCAGCTGAGGAGTTTGCACAGCATGTCACGAGTCTGCATGAATCAATTAGCAAGCAAATCAACCTCAGTAATGAGACTTATAAAAAATTGGCTGATTCACATAGGCGTCACCATGAATTTCAAGAAGGTGACTTGGTTATGGTACGGGTCCGGCCCGAACGACTCCCCTCGCGAGCCGTTAAAAAGTTACAAGCCCGTAGTGATGGACCCTTCCCAATTCTGTGGAAGATTGGCTCTAATGCTTATGTTGTGGACTTACCTCCCGAATATGGGATTAGCTCAACTTTTAATGTGGCAGACCTAGTGGCCTACAAGGAACCCACAACGATTCCTAGTGACCCTTTCGAGCCTTCTCCTCCCATTGAGAGTGAGCCCACCCCTGTGCTTCCCACAGCCTCGAGAGTACCGCGCGAGCACATTGAGAGGATACTGGATGAGCAGGTGACCACTACACAGAGCAGGGTGTACCAGCGCTACCTTGTCCGCTGGCGGGACCGTCCACCTTCTGATGATTCCTGGATCAGGCAGGAAGATCTCCAACGTCTCGATCCAGATCTGCTGGAGCACTACCACAGCAGTGTCCCCCCTTACTCGACGGAGTCGAGTTCCAGCTGTCCCGGGAGGGTTGGTGGGGACACCGGGTCCACTACCGGACCCACTACTCGGAGCCGACGCCGCACCGCCACTGCACCGAGCTTATGGCTCGGAGACTCGATTGAAGACCCTGCATCCTGAATACGAATTTATACGTATTTGTGTATCTATGTGTATGGTGGTATTTGTATTATTAAACCACCCTATCTTATTTTATTTTTACCTAAGTCAAAGAATTGTATTTTATTAGGGTCCAAGTCAAATATTGGTTGGTGGGCTTTGTCTTGTTAGGCCAGGGTAGCAACACAATTGGGAAAGATTGAGGGTCTTGTTGTTATAGCTTTCTTTCCTATATAAGGAGGGTAAGGTGTCTTACGAGATGATATGATGAATTGAAAAGAAAGATTGTTGTACGTGAGAGAGCTCCTCTCTTGTGCTATTCCCTTCCCTCATTCTCTTTGTGAGAATCGAGAGTCGCCCGGTGTGAGACCGTCCGGCGTGAGGTCAAGCTGTGTGAGATAGCAGTTATCCGATCCTGTCCTATTCACGTCCCGGAGTGCCGTCGATCCATTCCCACGTCGCCGCCGCGTCATAACGACCCGGTTCACCCGCAATGAGGTTCCGAAGGAATTACCAAAACACACACCGAAAATCAGAAAACACACGCAGAAAAGCCGTGGACGCACTCCGGGCCTCCGAAACAACTCCGGATCGCGCCGATCCGAACACGAAAGATGTCCGAAATAAAATTTCAGATACAACGGAGCCAAACACTCCGAGAAACCAGATCTGAGACCCAAGAAGAAGGATCCGAAAGGTCCGGGATATTACAACCCTCCCCCCTTAAATGATTTTCATCCTCGAAATTCAAGAACAAAGCTCAGGGGAAGAAGAGGGGACTCACTCGAACAAGTACGGGAACTGCTGACGCATCTCGTCCTCACGCTCCCACGAAGCCTCACCACCAGAGTGCCGCTGCCACACCACCTTAACCAAGGGGATGACCTTGTTCCACAGGCGCTGCTCTCGCCTATCCTCAACGCGGACGGGAAACTCTGGGAGAGAAAGATCTGGAGTCACCTCGGGCCAAACAGAATCCTCGAGTACATCAGAGTCATCGGGTATATACTTCTGCAACATCGAGACGTGAAACACGTCATGCACCGACGTCAACCCAGGGGGTAACTTCAACCGATAAGCTACTTCACCAATGCGCTCTACAATGGGAAACGGACTAACATAGCGGGGACTCAGCTTCCCACGCCGTCCAAAGTGCATCACCCCCTTTATCGGAGAAACTCTCAAAAACACATGATCGCCAACGGCGAAAGCGAGAGGCTGCCTCCTCCGGTCAGCATAGCTCTTCTGCCGACTCTGGGCCGCCAACATATTCTGACGAACCAGGTGCACGACATTCACACACTGCTGCACCAACTCTGGTCCCGTCAAAACACGCTCACCGACCTCGAACCAATCGAGTGGAGTCCGACACGGACGCCCATACAACGCCTCATAAGGAGCCATACCGATGTTCGAATGATAGCTGTTGTTGTAGGCAAACTCCACCAACGGTAGGTGGTGAATCCAACTCCCCTGCCACTCCAGGCAGTAGGATCTCAGTATATCCTCTAAAGTCTGGATGGTCCTCTCTGACTGACCATCAGACTGAGGATGATACTCCGAGCTAAATGCTAAATCCGTGCCAAGAGCTCGCTGGAAACTCCTCCAGAATTCAGACGTGAAGCGCGGATCCCGATCTGAAACAATGGAGATGTGAATCCCGTGCAACGGAATAATCCGCTCCACATAAAGATGAGCCAACTTGGGCACACTCCAGCTGACATTGACCGGTAACAACCGAGTCACCTTCGTCAGTCTATCCACTAGTAACCAAATACTGTCCTGCCCACTCGGTGTCCTCGGCAATCCAACCACGAAATCCGTAGTCACATGGTCCTATTTTCACGCGGGAACATCCAAGGGCTGGAGAGTACCTCCTGGTCGCTGATGCTCTGCCTTCACCTATTGATAGGTCAGGCACTTGGCCACAAACTCGACGACATCTCTCTTCATTCCAGGCCACCAGAACTGCCTCCGCAAGTTCCGATACATCTTCGTCGCACCCGGGTGTACAGTGTACCTGCTCCCATGAGCCTTGCGCAACACCGCACGACGAACCTGCTCCTCGGCTGGGACGTACAGCCTACCACGGAACCTCACAGCACCGTCCTCACCAAGCTCCACATCAGCCATAGCCAAAATCCGGGGCAACCCAGGGTCTGCATGCTGAGCCTCTGTCACCTGACGGCGGATAGCAGGCGTGACAGTCAGACTAGCAAGCACCGCTAACCCTGGCTCCTGAGGAATCTTGAGCCTGAACGAAACTTCGGGCACTTGTTCCCAGAGCCTCCACTTCCTCAACAACAAGGCACTGACCGCGACCTTCCGACTCAAAGCATCAGCGACGACATTCATCCTACCCCACTGATAAGACAGGGTGAAGTCATAATCCTTCATAAACTCCATCCAACGTCTCTGCCTGAGGTTAAGGTCCCTCTGCGTGAACACATACCTCAAACTCTGATGGTCAGTGAACACCTCAAACTTCTCACCGTACAGATAATGCCTCTAGATCTTCAGCGCGAAGATCACAGCCGCCAACTCCATGTCATGGGTAGGGTAGTTCTCCTCGTAGGGCTTCAGCTGCCGAGATGCATACGCCACCACTCTACCATGCTGCATCAACACAGCACCCAATCCGACCCCAGAAGCATATGTACACACCACAAAATCTCCCGATGCAGAAGGCAAAACCAACACCGGAGCCGAGGTGAGCAATCTCTTCAATTCCCTGAAACTCTGCTCACACTCATCAGACCAGACGAAAGGCACATCCTTCCGCGTGAGCTTGGTCATTGGGGCCACAATGCGAGAAAAATCTGGATAAACTGACGATAATAGCCCGCAAGCCCCAAAAAACTCCAGATCTCCGTCACAGACCTCAACCTCGGCCACTGCATTACTGTGTCGACCTTAGCAGGGTCTACGAAAATATCATCACCAGAAATCACGTGCCCCAAAAAGTGCACCTCACGAAGCCAGAACTCGCACTTACTGAGCTTCACATACAACTGGTGATGTCGCAACGTCTGCAGCACCACACCTAAATGGTACGTGTGCTCCTTGGCAGACCACAAATAGACAAGGATGTCGTCCACAAATATGACCACGAATTGGTCTAGATATAGACGAAACACCCACTGCATCATCAAGTCCATGAAGGCTGCAGGGGCATTGGTGAGCCCGAACGGCATCACTAAGAACTCATAATGCCCATACCTCGTACTGAATGCAGTCTTCTCCACATCGGACTCGCGAATCCTCAGCTGATAATAACCGGACCGCCAATCAATCCGCAAGAACACTCAAGCAGACTGAAGCTGGTCGAACAAATCATCAATCAGCGGCAACAGATACTTGTTCTAAATGGTCACCTCATTCAGCAGCCGGTAGTCGATGCACAACCGCAAGCTACCATCCTTCTTCTTCACAAACAACACGGGCGCACCCCAAGGGGAAAAGTTAGGACGAATGTACCCTTTGACCAGTAACTACTGCAACTGCGCCCTCAACTCCCTCAACTCAGCGGGGGCCATACGGTAGGGAGCCTTCGCCAAAGGTCTCGTACCAGGCACAATCTCGATCACGAAATCAATCTCCCGCTGGGGAAGTAATCCAGGTAAGTCCTCCGGAAAAATATCAGGAAACTCGCACACCACCAGAATGTCCTCGACATCCAGACACGGCTGGTCTACCAAGACCACAGAAGCGAGAAAACCCTGACAACCCGCATCAAGCAAACGACGAGCTCGAATCGTATAAATAAGAAAATGGGAAGAGGAAGACCTGGTGCCTTGGAAATAGAAGGTGGGTCCACGAAGTCACCGAAAATAAACCCTCTTCGAGCCACAATCCACCAAAGCATGATGTGCCTCGAGCCAATCCAGGCCCAAAATCACATCAAAGTCCTGAAGCGGCAATGCATAGAGCCTAGCCGGCAAACTCC